>JAHKBH010003559.1:0-30583 GCA_019049505.1 Pachyrhynchus sulphureomaculatus
GTCACAGTCCAGTGGATGTTTCTCAGCCTTTTGTCACTTTTGACCTTGAGGAATCTTGCAATTGGTATATATGTGTGTTTAAATGTTGTGTATTAAATTAAATAAGTTAAAAAAAGTGATGTCTGTAGTAGGATTATAACCTGCATATGTGTGTGTAGAACTGCAAAACTGGGGACTTAACCTACTTAGCCAAATAGGATTCGGTAATAGAGAATGCTTTAATTGGGATGCATAAAAAAGGATTGGTGAATAATATGTGAAAAGTCTGCAAAGTTGAAATTTGTACAAGATGTAGCGTCAATGACGTAAATTGTCCAGTGGATGTTGAATCAGTGCCTCTTTGGCATATAAGTTGTCGAAAAAGGTGTAAAATTAGAGGTAAATAGGTGTAAGATAGGTGTAAAAATAGATATGAATAGGTGTAAGTGTGTATGAGAAAAGTCTGCAAGAAGTGTCGTCAATGACGTAAATATGTCCAGTAGTTGTTGAACAGTGTCTTTTTGGCAATATAAGTTGTCGAAAAGTGTAAAACTAGAGGTAAATAGGTGTAAGATAGGTGTAAATAGGTTGTGTAATAGATGTCTTAAGAGCCTGCAAGAAGTGTCGTCAAGACGTAACAATCAGTAGATGTGGGAAACAGGGTATCTTTAACTTCATTAAAACTTTAATAACTTTCATTAGAGGAGAAGTTGCATTAGCTGTTATTGGTCTCGTTACGAAAGTAGGCGTAACCTGATAAGAAAAGTGTTAATTTGATAGGTTGAATGTGTAAAAAGGAAGATAAGAAACTTGATGTTGGGTTGGTTGACTATGTAAAATGGATGGATAAGGCATGTATTTGATTGGTTTGTAGTGTATGGTGTGATAAGAAACTTGTAATTGGTTGGTTTGAATAGGTAAAATGGCTTCCATAAGCATGTATTTGAGTTGGTTGTAGTATAGGTATGATAAGAAACTTGTATTTGGTTGGTTGAATAGATGGATGTGTGTTGATATAGCACTTGTTTGTTATTTTGACTAGTAAAACGGTGGTGTGAAAGAGGATGAGTAGGAATATATTAGTTGGAAATGTGTGCAAAAAGGGCATAGGCTTGTAGTTATATTTGATGTAAAATTTTGTTAAATGTTCCCCTATAAAGTTGTTGGCGTCTAAAAGTCGGTAAAAAAGCTTGAAAAAGTAAACAAGTGGCGCCGTAAGTCTGTAAAAATGTGTGAGATAAGGCAAAATGTAAACAAAATGTATGAATAATGTGTGATTCATGTTACTTTTTGTAAGTAAAATTGAGTAAACAAGTGACTCGTTAGGTACAAAGTAGATAAGAAAGGTCAAAAAATAGTTGATAAGAGATGGAGTGAATGTATGTGAGAATGTAAGAAATAGCAAAAGTTGTATTAATAGGAAAATTCCATGCAAATAATTGAAAGAGCAGAAATTTTAGTTGGTTTGTAGTTGAATGTAAACGCAAAAGTTGTTGTTTGTCCTCAAGTTATGATATGAAATGACTTAATCTAGTTGGGCTCGTGGAATTGTTGTGTGTGAACTCGTTGTGGAGATTTTGTTAGAAAGCAAAAGTAAAACACATATTTGTCAAGAATAGTAAAATAATGAGCTTAAATGATTTGGAGTTTGTCGGAATGTTTTCGTTGTCTTGTAAATAGTAAAATTTTAAATGAGTCTAGCCTATTTACCGTATAAGAGTAAAAGTTGTTGTTTGTTTTTCACAAAGAGTTAGTTTTGTTGAGCGCTTAGTTTGGTGGATTGTAATAAAAGTAAATAGAGCCTAGCCTAGCCTAGCCTGGACTCGTATTATGAGAGGAGAATAAAACACAAGTATGAGTACATGGAAAATATAATAAAACCAATGAACAAAAGAGCCTCGCTAATTAAAAATCTTTACAACTATTCTATATACATTGGAGAAATTTGAAAAAAAAAACTACTTACTAAAACTTAAAAGTACAAAATCTTAGATGTAAAAATATTTTGCCTGGTACGAAATGATATAAAAAACCATTTGTATTAGTAAAAATACAAGTAGATCGAATACATTGATTTACAATAAATTTACTCTACTAACAAGCATACAGCAGGAAAAAGGAAACTATGAATTGGTATTGGCTTTACTTAAAATACTTAAAATATAAAAATCGCTATATAAAACTAATTAAAATCTTCAGATGTAAGTAATATGTTGCTGGTACTAACTGGATACAACAAAAACCAGTTGTAAGAAGTTCAACAATTGATAAAGAAAGATCAAATATTTGTCGGCTATGATATTGTAAAAGTGTATTGGATAAAATATAAATTGCAATGTTAATCTTTACAAATAACATATATAATTGATTAAAATATTAAATATGTATAAATGGGAGTTCAACATAAACAGATAAGAAGGATAAAATTAGTTATAAGAAGTAGATTCGGAATGCATTGATAAAGTCAAAATAATTGAAAGACCAATAAATTTCGGATATTTCGGTTGTAGGTAAATGCCTAATCTACGTAAAGGTTGGTGTGTGGTTTAGTTGTACAAGTTACTATCACCTACTTTGTTGATATTTCCGTTATAAATCAAAATTTGTTTTCCAAAAATACAAGCCAACAAAGATTTGAACTAAAATAAAAACTAAGAAACTAGGTTGATGCTGTTTTGTGTCGTTTTATAATTAAATATGTTACCTAAAATGATAACGAACCGAGGTCAACCACAAAAACAGATTAGACCAAGGTTAAAAATTAGTTTATATGAAGGAGATTCGAATGCCATATGGATAAAGCCCCAAAATACTTCGACAAGACCCAATAAATTTAAGCGGATATTTCGTTGCCTAGGTAAAAATCGGTAAACCACGTAAAGGTTGTTTTGTCTTTTCGTTTTAAAGTTAACTTATCACTACTTAGTTGATATTTGTAATAAATCAAGAATTTGTTTCCAAAAGAACAAAGATTTGACTACTAATAAACTAAGAATAGGTTGTGCGGTTCTTGTTTGTTTTAAAGTTACTATTCACTACTAAGTAATTCTGATATTTTGTATAAAGCAAAATTTGTTTCGCAAAAAGAACAAAGATTTGACTAATAATAAACTAAGAAATAGGTTGTAAATATAATATCAATATTAATTTGTCTACTAAAAGACTAAAAGGACAAAATTTGTAAACTGATTGTTGTTGTTACTGTTGCTTGGCAGGAAGACATTTATTTAAATAGAGAGAGGGGGGGGGTGAGATTTTTCTTTATTTCCAAACAATTTCGATAAATTATATAGTAGTTTTACATTGGATAACGCCACAATGCCATGGATTAATTTCCCTTATGGAAAATCATTCTGGAATCATTGAAATGGACTTAATTTAGGTTCTTGTTCATTGGGAATGTTGTGCTATATGAGACCTCATTTAAGAATTTCTTTAAAATATTCACTTTTGCATTTCCTTTGACGTAAAATTCGATATTGGAGTTTGATAAATTTTCAAATACATCTGGTAAACTGGGTTCGATATCGTTTATTTTCAACAAATCCATTTTTCCCAACATAATCCGTTATATTTGTTGTACTAATCATATCAAATTTTTGATCTTTAGCATTAGATATCATAGTTCTCGAGAATGGTGGTTTAAATAAAATAATTTTGAACCCACGATGTCCATCATAAATTGCCAACTCTTTGATTACATATCCAAAAGAACAATTATATCCTTGAATGTCAATAAACACATCTGATTCAATCATATTAAATCGAATGACGGACTAACTGAATAATAAATATTCTTTTGTGTCAAGTTAAACGTTTTAAACGTGATGACTATATTAATAAATTATTCGTTTCTATTATATATTTTAATCTTATACTTTTGTTGTCTTACCTTAATTAGTTTTGATTTATGTTAAAACAAAAACAAGTCAATTAGTCTAATAAAATATAATGATACGAGATAAAATATTCGAGAAAACATTTTTTTAATAACAAATGGAAATTTTGCATGAATGCAAGTGGTAATATTCCAAATCTAACCTATTTTGTTTGAATTATATACTGATAAACGTGTATAATTAGGATAAATTTCTAAAAAATGCATATCGGAAGATTAATCTCCTGCTATTTTAATATATAAACACCCATCTTATACCGATTCAATTACAAATTTTGTTTGTTTGTGTAATACTCACTAGCTTGTAGTAAAACATAAATATGATCTTTTTTCGCAGTCGAATAAAATAGGATGATGATATATAATTAGATATAGATTATTATGTGTTATTAAAAGAGTTATTCCAAGGTGGAAGTCTGAATAGTAAAAATTTCACCCTTTTCTCTAAACTTTTACTTGTTTCTTGTCTAACATATTATTAAATTGATTTTCCAAGGAGATATTTTAGTTTGAAATAGAGAAGAGTGGACAGTACATGATTTCACGTGTTGTTTGAAGGAGGAACCCGACACGAGAAAAATGGGAGGGCAAATTGACAAGTTACCTGTGAAAATTTTTTTTTTATGCTGAAATGCTTAGTTAGTGTCGTTAATAAAATACAAATATCTTATAAACATTGCTTTATTTTATAACCATAATTAACAAAAATACTAGAGCTTAAACTTCATGAATATATACTAATTAGATAAATCTTAAAAAACTAATAATAGATAATATAAGTTTCTAAAAAATATCAAAATGCTTATCAGATGATTAATATCCTGTATTTAATATATAAAACACACAAGTTTTATACCAAGTCAATTACAAATAGAGAAGAAGAAAGGCAAGTTGAGTAATTGATTCTCCAGAATTGTTCAAGAGAGAAAATTATACCATTTTCAATTTTTATATTAACACATTATATAACGCAAAAAGCAGAAGATGAAAGTCTGATCAAAGTAGCAGTTTTTTCGAGAAAAAGAATCTTTTTTTTTTGTTGCGTGTAAAGATTCTAGTTAGTTTGAAAGCAAAAATATGATTTTATTATTTGAATCTGAAGATTTGAATGCCTTATCGACAAATATCTTATTACTCCAAGAGTTATTCAAGTGAGTATGAATAGCTTCCTGTTAAAAAAGTTTTTTGTATGAAAAAGATGTAGTCTTTAATAAAATCCAAAATACCTTATAAATATTGTTTTATTTTATATAACCAAATTATTCCTAGGTTAAACTTTATATACTAATAGATTAAAAAACTAATAATAGATAAATCTAATACAGTTTGTACTATAATAGATAAAAAAAGACTCTTAGAGGTACAACAACAAACGTAAAATTATTCAGAATCGGAAGAATCTGAATAGACTAAATTTTTTAAAACATTGATTAAATTCAGCAATGTCAATATCTGTTTGCGGTTGTGCACAATATTGTCGTCCACCCAAAAATTGAGCAGCGGGAATCTTATATTTTCCCCGAAGAACCAAAATTGTTTGATTTTCTGATAACACTTCTCTTTAGAGTCGTAATATTTCTTTCGATCGATGCATTTACCAAAGGACATATAAGTAATTGAGCAATTTTTCGATACTTTTCCAATAAGATATTTTCATCCGATATAAAATAAATAATTAGAGGTCGTTGTAGGTTGCATCTACGATACCTGTTCGTATAGTTCCTATAGAATTCGTAGAGGATCTCGCAATAATTTGTCCATAGAATCCTATAGGAATATTTACTTTTTCAATCAGTTCAATCTTTGTAGCTTTCCCTGCGGGACAAAATGTGTCGTGTTTAAATACAAAGATCGAAACCTGCATCTGATTTGTTATGCTTTCCAACAAGAATTATTTCCCGGAATAATTATTTTACGATTTGTCATCATCGTCGTCATTAATTATTTTAATTGCTCTTTCTATATGTACATACAAGTCGGAAAGTAAGTTTTATCATACATTTGTGGATAATGAGGTAAAAAGACATATTGGTTGAAAAGGTTGTATTTGGATAATAAGGTGAAAAAAATTTAAATTGAGTCTTTACATATTTTACGGCTGAAATTAAATCTATCTCTTGTATTTGCATACTTTTCCAATAATGTCCTTAAGATTGTACTTATTAGGGATAACAATTACCGATGGAAATTGTTCAAATATTTCTGTTGGAATTTCCTTTATACAGTCGATGATATTCTTTTCATCAAAATTTTCAATCGAGTCAAATATTAATGAAAAATACAATTGAGATAGTGGTGAACGTTCAAATAGTCTATAATTTTGTTGTTGTTGCATTTTATTCACAACTGTTAATGTGTGCAGGTTTTGTCTAAAAGTCTTTAATGATTCCCTACTATTTTCATGTTTAACATCATTATAGAGGTGTACGTTTTCAAATCTCTTGAGAAATTTGAGTAGTCCCATATGTGTAAGACCATCCAAAAATATATTTTTAGCAAGTGGAAATTTTTCCTTAGGAGTAGTAGTAGTAGTAGTAGTAGTAGGAATTGTTGTATCCATATCAATTATTAGATTTAGATGAAGATGTTGTGGGCATGGTAGATTCAACGTTTTAAAGAGGACATACTGCAAACAACAATTCCAATAGATATGATGTATAAATATAAAACCTGTTAAACTCACCTGTTTAAGTAATTACACACACACACAAAACAAAATATAAATATGTTGTGAGAGAGGAAAACGCAGACAATTGCTTGTATTTACCAATTCAATCTTTATATAACAACAAAATCCCAATAAAAGAGAGTTCAAAACAGATAAGAAGGTTAAAATTTAGCAGATAAGGAATAAATTCAAATACATTGAATGTAAAAATAACATAACTCGTGTTTTATGCAATGATAAAAGTATTAGCAGTATGTAGTTAAAAATAACAAAAAACAATTTGTACTGAAAAAGGTTTTATTAAGTATAAAAAAGAATAACTTAGATTTAACAACAACAATTTTCAATTTGATCAATGTAGGGTTTCATTTCTTGTAAAAAGGTGGGACTGATTCCTCGTTGAAATTTTTGAATAAATTTCCAATTAAACTCGTTCTCTATGTCGACGGATAAAATCTTCAGTCAAGTTTTGATGGATACTGATGGCATTCCAATCCAACATTCCGGCAAATTCCTCCATAAATCGTTCGTTTAATTGCTGATATTGGGAGATACGTTGCTAATTGACTTTATTGATACAAGTTCGTATTAGATCTTCGTCTAAATGTTGTTTTCGTGATATGATGTTCCAATTGACAAAATCTTGAAAATAAATGATAAATTTCGCAGGTAAATCGGGAAAATTGGATATTTCATTCCACCAAGCTCTTAGACAAGCCATTATTTAGAATGTAGGTGTCAATAGCAAGTATATAAATAATATGATTGTATTTGATGTATGTTTTTATATATAATTAACAGGAAATGGATGCTATCTGTTTCCTTGTCTTGCAGCAGCATTTCTCTCGATTCCTCGTTCTTCTTTGCCAAAGGAAAGAAAGTAAGCAGGTACGTTCTTTGCTCCATCGTTCTGTTTGATTCGATCTTTGACCACACATGACAAACATTTTTGATTTCGTATTTCACTTTCACCTTTACATTGTGGACATTTTACTCGTACAATAACTGCATTTTGAATGAATGATACGATGTGTATTAATGAAATGTTTTATACAAGTTATCTCTCCCTACTATTTATAGTTGTAATTGATAGAAGCATGGAAATTAGGCTATTTTTCCTATATACAAAATTAATTAAACAATATGTACAATATTTACGTATTCTAACTCGATCTCGATAGTAACTATTTATATTTTTGTTAACTTTACATCCACATTTTAAACAGTTAAATTTTACATTTTCCATATTTTTTAGAGACTTCAAGAGGTTCTCGGGAGGAGAACACGATCTCTATAAAAACAGACGCTAAATAAGTTTTTGATTCATTTATCATTCGCTCATATTGACCACACTAATGTTATCTATCTGTCTATTGTTTGTTCTCGTTATTGTTGTTGTTCAAAGTACAAACAACTACGATGGCGATGTCAATAATACTTGTAATCAAAATTATGAATATTTATTAGAGGATTATCATTCAGTTTATAATACCAGTTTAAACTTGTATCAGGAATGTATTAAGTCACTGGACAATTATATGGATTTATACGATAATGAACAAGCTCTTAATGATATTTGTATGGGAAAAATTCTAGAATACGAATACCTGGCTGCGAATTAACAATGTCGTTAAATTATACGAAACATATTGCTCTGCTCAAGGAAAATATCAAATTGGAATCGGATTTGTATTTATTGAGAACCAATCTAACGGAAACATTGCAAATTTGTCAAGAAAAAAATACAAAGTAGCATATGTCGTAATTGCCGATTTAAAGGAGGAAATTGAAAATTTTTAAAAGTAATTTGACCGATCTGACTCGTGAAATCTATCAGTTAGATAACGATTTATCCAAATGTCAAAAGGATTTAAAACAACAGAGGAAAGAAGAAACGAAAATTTTCGTAAATCTAAAAGACTGTTTGGAACGAGAAGAAGTACTTTTGGACTCGAAAGACAAATATATTATTCGACTGTCGACGTGTAGAAGACAAAATAGAAAATTGCGAGAAGAAGAAAGTTAAAATTTAATAGTTGAGCATTGTGCATTTGAACTACTCATTGCATAGTAATATAATTTATCATTGTATGTGCTACTCTTGACATTATCTGCATGGAATTTTTTACTTATTTATGTAGTAGTTGTTGGAGAGAAACACACAGAGTTCCATATGCAAATTATCAAAGACCTCGAACTCGAATACGGGTTTATTGTAATCAGTGTGCTCGTATAACTATGTGGTATCTTCTTGAGGAATAACAAATCAGTATCTTAGAAATAGTCTTAGAAATAACAATTGCTGCTACCATGAACTTTACTTATTTATGTAGTGGTTGTTGGAGAGAATCGAAAAGTATACCTTTTCAACCACATATAGCTCAAGTAAATTTAATCATTAGACGTAACAATTCTGTTACCCAACTTCGACCTCGACTCAGATTACGAGATTATTGTTACAAATGCGAACGAACGACTATTTGGTATCTTATCGAAGAATAATCTCAGATTTATGAAATCACATAGTATGTAATTAGTTAATACTTGCAAAATTGTATTCAGTTATAAAATAGACGATATGTTTAAGTAATAACATGTTTTTTATTAAGTTTACTAAATAGTACAAATAAATAAAACACATCTATCACATTTTTATGATGATTCAATTCGGTCTCTTACATTCTTGTTTTCATTTTCCAATTTGTTCTTTTGTCTTTCCAAAGTATCTTTTGGTATATATCCTAGACTACGTACAGTTTGCCATGAAGCCTGATTAATACCGAGTACAATTGGAACAATAAGTATTCTGATTATAAGATTTATGACCCAAATATGTTATTTTACTTTGACATGAAGGACAACTTGTTGAGGAATTCATTCTTTATCGATTTCTATCTCGTTTTCTATTAAACTTTATTATTATTATTAAAATTATTTCATTTAAACCTTTTTGATATAACGAATCAAGACAAATTTTAAAGATTATTTATTTTACTCCTACTACCCAAGTCATTTTCAGTTGAAACCAATATTAAAAAGAATAACTAAATACTTTCATGTATCTTATATCTAACTATTATTCCGGCTATGTAAATTGTAAATAAAACAAAGGTAAATGTTTTACAGTTTATTAGTAACTTGAAAACAAAAACTTTTACGTTTACAAACTATAAGGTATATTTATTATTTAATATATAGGATTTTATCCCTGGATACTTTTGTATTGCATCCAAAAATGTCTTTTTCATCCTCTGCACTCTCTGCCTCTACGTGTAGATACCTTATCGGTAATATCCAGGTAATTTCTTCCAATTTGTTAGTTGGTGCTTCATCCCCGTCCAAGAATACATTAATTTGATTAGTATTATTTACAATTTCAATTTTATGCACACCACGTCTGTGAAAGAAATAAAAGATATAATAATCTATATATTAATTAAGTCAATCATTAAAATCAAAGCTAAATATATAAGTAGTAAATTATATGAAACAATACTCACACGAATAAGTTTTTTATTAATATATATAACGTTTTGATAGGTAACACTTTAATGTCTTCAGATTCAAAAATTATCAACATTTTTAAAAGCAACTATTTGTTTCACTACACAACAAATAAATTTTGACTCTGAGTAAGAAATTTTAATGCTTATATAGTAAATACAGTAAAAAAATAAATCACGTCAGTTGATATTTGGAAAATTTATGTGACTAGTTTGAGCAATAAATTAATGATATCTTGTTAAACTTAAAAACCTTATCAGACAACATTTTTACAGACAAAACGACTCCACTAGTTTACATATTTGCTTATTTATATTTTTAATAGACTAATTGACTCTCATGACGACTATGTATGATGTGATTAAATCCCCTATATAATAGGTGTATAGAAAGGTATTAAAATCAATACAAAATTCATTCGTCTAATAGTTACTTGCTCCAATACTTAATAATGTCGCTTTTTAATGAAGAAGAAATTATGCCAACAACGTTATTAAAAGAAATATAGAGTTACTAAGACTACTGGAATTAAGGGAAATGGAAATTGTCGAAGAAGAGGAAGAACATTTACCCTTAAATTTATTAAGAAAAAATTACTACAACAAAAAGTTCAAGTTGATGAAAATGATGATGATGATGATGACAACGATGATGAAATCCCACTTAGTAAATTAAAAGAAAAATGTTTAAAGGAGAAAATGGATGAGGATGAACAGATGATTGAACAAACAGAGAGTGAAATGGATGTGGATGATGATGATGATGATGATAATGAATATTTAAGTTGGGAGGATATAATTAAATTAGGATACCAGATATTATGGTTTAGATGTTAGATATTTTATAAATACCTTTAAGAAGAAAATAGATATTTCTCTCGTATAAAACTTTTGTTTTAATAATTTAAACTTTTCTAGAGACCTAACTATTTTTTATTCCATTCCCTAAAAAATACAAAAAATAAGATTAATATTGAAATCAATTCAGGTAAACAATTTTTGTGGAGAGGTCATATTATATATGTTTGCTTTGTAAAAGTTTTCTTAGTTGTAAAGTAACTGTGACACGATGAAGTTGGCTGTTCTCGATATTCAGGGATTTAACTTTTTATTTGCTGCCGATGATGATAATCATGATGTGTATGTGGAAGAATTCCATGCTAAAGAAATTACGATATCAAATGGTTTACAGACAAGTCATTATGTATTGAAACCGAAAATACCCTTTGCTCAATTATCTCGACTCAATAAAAGAGCTGTTTGTAAGACTGAAAAGGAACTTGGTTTACGATATTCTTCCGGCTATGTAGATTACAAGCAAGTTGGAGAAATTTTAGATAGAGTACTGGACAATATTGATGTATTGTATGTAAAAGGAAACATGTTTTTCGATTCGTTCAAGACAACATTGCTGCTTCTACTACTAATTTGCATACTAATCCCAATTTCAAGATGATTGATATAGATACTTTAAATGTATGGAACATGCCAACATTTAACCTACAAAACCTTCCTGTTTAGATCATAATCTAATTTACAATGCTAAAGTTCAATGTAGTACTACAAATTGTATGACACTATTGGCATGGCTATCGATATTCATCCCATAATATCAACATCATATGTATTTAATAAATTTTTTAAGGAATTTTTCCAAATGTTAACTGAATAATTTGTAGAAAAATTATTGAAAGAGCGAGTTTAATAAATATTTTTAATTTCAAACATGTGTGTTTTATTATTTCCTATTTAAAATACTAAAAGTATTAAGAATATAAGGACTTTATACTAGAAAAACAAAACATTAAATATTTAAGGATATAAGGACTTTATTAAGACAAATATACATATATCTATTACTTAAAAAAAAATAAAAGGTAATAAGAATTAACAAGGAGTTTCTAATGGTGACCTCTTTGTTCTCGTTGTCGTTGTTGGTATTCTCGTTCCCCAATCGGTCTTGGAATTATTGATTGTACATGTTTATCTATAAGATCATGTGTACCAGTCTTCCAGATATCCTGACATTTCGAATGCATTCCTTGTTGTCCCCCTGAAAATAGGTCGTTATCACGAACACCACATGCTATACATCCTCCATTTTGATATAAACCGACTCCACTTAACAATTTACCAGGTGTTAATTCGACAGCATTACGATTAATCCAAAGTCCATTTCTTTTTGTTACTACATATAATTGTTCTCGTTGACGATCTTCACTCATTGTTTTTTATTTGATTTTATGTTTATCAAATACTGACTACTAACCAAACATATCCATTTAAATATACATATCCCTTCTCAATCGTTGTTTTTTTTTAAACCTTATCATCAAGAATTATAGGAGAATCTCAGTATAACACATTAAATTGTCAAAGATTTCATCTTATTTGCAAAAAAATGAATTTATTCAGTCAAGATGATTTAGTATATAAAACTTGTAGAAAAATTGATGATTCTGTCAAGAAATTAGCATGTTGTTGTGAAACAAGGATTCGACTAATATCTTATCGAGAATATTTAACACCTTTTATCGATCGCAAACAAGTTACAAATAATTTAGAAACACATTACGTATCATGTGTATGGTCACATCCTGGAGTTCGAGAAGGACCCGATACATGTGAATGTTTCCATGTTAATATGGTACTAAGACGTGCCAATGAAGAATTGTCAGAGTTGTCGACATCAAACAAATGTATCCAATGTAGTATTTATTGCAATCATAATAAGAATAATAAGTTAATTGAACAATTATCTAAACTAAATCTATTGAGATGTTTTAAAAAATAAATTTTAATACAATGTTAAATAAAATTGCCATCTAAATATATATATATTTATAAAACTAATAAAAAATTTCTCTGATACTTTTACTGTTTTTCCAATCACCAGATTTTGTTATTATTATTTTTATATATTGCAGTTTGTTTTTAAGTAATAGCGCTAATTAAGTCATAGCAAATTTTCCAATCACTTTGTTATTATAAACATGTTTTCGACATTTATCTCTTATAATTTTATAAACTAAATTAATTCATTTGTTTTTGTTATTTTTGTCTATAGCGACTAGTCGACTCCATACATCATTATTTAGATAAGTGGTAAATTTTCCAATTTAAATTGCATTTATACTGATAAATGTGTATAATTAGTATATGTTTCTAAAAAATGCATATCGGATGATTTGTATTTATTATTATATAAACACATACATGTCTTATATCGAATCAATTACAAGTTATCAACATAGTGACATATAACTGATTTTAATCTCTTTGGAAATTTTAAAAAATAATTCCACTTCAGATCTACACCTACATAATTCCTAATTCATCGAGTTAAAACAGAAAATTGTCAAATCATACACGATGACAAGTTCTCAATGTTCATATAAGCTAGTACTAAAATGTTCACGAAGTGGTGCAACGTTAAAATTTTGTTGGAGTGCTGAAATGGTACAACTGAAGAGCTGGTCCCTGATGTTAACTCAATTAAGTAAATCAAAGTGTAAAAATTGTCTACAACCTTTAATTATGCAAACTTATTATAAAAAACAAGCCTTGTGCATTGGTCAGACCAGTACATGAAAATCTGTTCATAGGCAAGAAAGAATATGAATGGCTCAGGGACACACTACTTCATATGGGTCGCAAATGTCTTCGATATACGAATAGAATTAATGTAATAGCAGGAATGAGCGGCCCGTATTCAGCTAAACTGAAGATGGCAGCCTCCACTATACGTAAACGTTCCCACCAGGATGATTAATGTATTATAATAATTTTTGTATTAAGATTTTAGTTAATTTTATATAGAGATTTTATATTTTTTAAGTATTTAAGTAAGTCAATAATTTAAACCAATTTGCAGACAAATAATATTGATATTATATTTACAACCTATTTCTTAGTTTATTATTAGTCAAATCTTTGTTCTTTTGGAAACAAATTTTGATTTATACAAATATCAGAATTACTAAGTAGTGATAGTAACTTTAAAACAAACAAAACAGCACATCCTATTTCTTAGTTTATTATTCAAATCTTTGTTCTTTTGGAAACAAATTTTGATTTATACAAATATCAGAATTACTAAGTAGTGATAGTAACTTTAAAATAAACAAAACAGCACAACCTATTTCTTAGTTTATTATTAGTCAAATCTTTGTTCTTTTGGAAACAAATTTTGATTTATACAAATATCAACTAAGTAGTGATAGTAACTTTAAAACAAACAAAACAACCTTTACGTGTTTACATTTACCTACAACGAAATATCGTAAATTTATTGGTCTTTCAATTATTTTGCTTTATCCAATGCATTCGAATCTACTTCTTATCAACTAATTTTAACCTTTCTTATCTGTTTTTGTTGAACTCTCTCATTTATACATATTTAATATTTCTAATCAAATATATATAGTTATTAGTAAAGCATAACATTGCAATTTATATTTTATCCAATACATTTTACATCCTCTTATCGACAAATATTTGATCTTTCTTATCAAATTTGTTGAACTCTCTTAACAACTGGTTTTTGTTGGTATCAGTTCGTACCAGGCAACATATTACTTACATCTTAAGATTTTAATTAGTTTTATATAGAGATTTTATATATTTTAAGTATTTAAGTAAGCCAATAACAATTCATAGTTTTCAATTTTTCCTGCTGTTTGCTTTTTAGTAGAGTAAATTTATTGAAATCAATGTATTCGAATCTACTTCTTATTTTTACTAATACAAATGGTTTTTTATATCATTTCGTACCAGGCAAAATATTATTTACATCTAAGATTTTGTACTTTTAAGTATTTTAGTAAGTAGTTTTTTTTTTCAAATTTTCTCCAAGGTATATAAGAATAGTTGTAAAGATTTTTAATTAGACGAGGCTCTTTTGTTCATTGGTATTAATATATTTCTCCATGTACTCATACTTGTGTTTTATTCTCCTCTCATAATACGAGTCCAGGCTAGGCTAGGCTAGGCTCTATTTTACTTTTATTACAATCCACCAAACTAAGCGCTCAACAAAACCAACTCTTTGTGAAAAACAAACAACAACTTTTACTCTTATACGGTAAAAGGCTAGGCTCATTTAAAATTTTACTATTATTACAAGACAACGAAAACATTCCGACAAACTCCAAATCATTTAAGCTCATTATTTTACTATTCTTGACAAATATGTGTTTTACTTTTGCTTTCTAACAAAATCTCTACAACGAGTTCACACACAACATTTCAACGAGCCCCAACTAGATTAAGCTCATTTCATATCATAACTTGAGAACAAACAACAACTTTTGCGTTTACATTCAACTACAACCAACTAAAATTTCTTGCTCTTTCAATTATTTGCATGGAATTTTCCTATTAATACAACTTTTTGCTATTTCTTACATTCTCACATACATTCACTCATCTCTTATCAACTATTTTTGACCTTTCTTATCTACTTTGATGACCTAACGAGTCACTTGTTTACTCAATTTTACTTACAAAAAGTACCATGAATCACACATTATTCATACATTTTGTTTACATTTTGCCTTATCTCACACATTTTTACAGACTTACGGCGCCACTTGTTTACTTTTTCAAGCTTTTTTACCGACTTTTAGACGCCAAACAACTTTATAGGGGAACATTTAACAAATTTTACATCAAATATACTACCTAATAAAGCCTTTTTGCACACATTTCCAACTAATATATTACCTACTCATCCTCTTTCACACCACAGCTTTTACGAGTCAAAATAACAAACAAGTGCTATCAACACACATTCGATCTATTCAACCAACCAAATACAAGTTTCTTATCACACCTATTCACTACAAACCAATCAAATACATGCCTTATGGAAGCCATTTTACCTATTCAACCAACCAATTACAAGTTTCTTATCACACCTATACACTACAAACCAATCAAATACATGCCTTATCCATCCATTTTACATAGTCAACCAACCAACAACAAGTTTCTTATCTTCCTTTTTACACATTCAACCTATCAAATTAACACTTTTCTTATCAGGTTACGCCTACTTTCGTACAACGAGACCAATAACAGCTAATGCAACTTCTCCTCTAATGAAAGTTTATTAAAGTTTTAATGAAGTTAAGATACCCTGTTTCCACATCTACTGGACTTGTTACGTCATTGACGACACTTCTTGCAGGCTCTTAAGACATCTCTTCACACCTATTTACACCTATCTTACACCTATTTACCTCTAGTTTTACACCTTTTCGACAACTTATATTGCCAAAAAGACACTGTTCAACAACTACTGGACATATTACGTCATTGACGACACTTCTTGCAGACTTCTTCTCATACACACTTACACCTATTCATATCTATTTACACCTATCTTACACCTATTTACCTCTAATTTTACACCTTTTCGACAACTTATATTGCCAAAGAGGCACTGATTCAACATCCACTGGACAATTTACGTCATTGACGACTACTTCTTGTACAAATTTCAACTTTGCAGACTTTTCACATATTATTCACCAATCCTTTTTTATGTCATCCCAATTAATGCATTCTCTATTACGAATCCTATTTGGCTAAGTAGGTTAAGTCCCCAGTTTTGCAGTTCTACACACAACATATGCAGGTTCTAATCCTACTACAGACATCACTTTTTTTAACTTATTTAATTTAATACACAACATTTAACACACATATATACCAATTGCAAGATTCCTCAAGGTCAAAAGTGACAAAAAGGCACTGAGCAACATCCACTGGACTGTGACGTCATTGAAGACCTCTTCAGATAGGTAATTACAGGTAATTAGGTGACAACAGGTACAGGTAAACAGGTGAATACAGGTAATTAGGTGCCAACAGGTAAACACTTCTTCAAGGTCAAATGTGCCAATAGGGCACTGTTCAACAACCACTGGACTTGTGACGTCATTGACGTCACCTCTTCGGATTCTCAGGTAGAAAGGTCAAAGGTCAAGGAAAATGTAACTAACACCACTTATGCGGACGAAGAAACACCTTCCTGAAACAACTTCCAGAAGACATGACCCAAATGACTTTCAGCTCCTGAATTCACTTCTTCGGCTAGTGGTCAAGGTCGGGTAAAAAAGTGGCCATCGAGGTGTCCCAGAACCCCGCTTGCTATACTACTTCCAACATTTGTGGCCGTATATCGGCAATAACGCGGCGAATGTTGTCCTCCAAGTGGTCAATCGTTTCGGGCTTATCGGCGTAGACTAGCGACTTCACATATCCTCACAGAAAATAGTCTAGCGGCGTTAAATCGCACGATCCTGGAGGCCAATTCACGGGTCCGAAACGTGAAACTATGCGGTTACCAAACGTTTCCTTCAATAAATCAATTGTGGCTGTGTGACATGTTGCGCCGTCTTGTTGAAACCACAGCTCCCGCACATCATGGTTGTTCAATTGATGAACGAAAAAGTCAGTAATCATGGTTCTATAGCGGTCACCATTGACTCTAACGTTCTGACCAGCATCGTTTTTAAAGAAGTACGGACCAATGATTCCACCAGCCCATAAAGCACACCAAACAGTCAGTTTTTTCTGGATGTAACGGTGTCTCAACATACACTTGAGGATTATCATCACTCCAAATACGGCAGTTTTGTTTATTGACGTATCCATTCAAACAAAAGTGAGCTTCATCGCTAAACAAAATTCGCTTATGAAATTCGGGATCAACGGCAATCTTGTTTTGGGCCCATTCACCGAATCTACGCCTTGCTAGGTGATCGTGTGGCTTCAATTGTTGCACGAGTTGGATTTTGTAAGCACGCAAACCAAGATCTTTCCGCAAAATCTTCCATAAAGTGGATGGACACATATCCAATTCTTGTGCACGATGGCGGATAGACTGATTCGGGTCTTCCTCTACGCTACGCTCTACAGCAGCAATGACTTCTTCTGTACGCACTGTACGACGTTTCTGTGGATGCGTATTATCATTTAGAGTAAACGTGGTGCGAAAACGTTCCATAGTTAATCGAATTAATTGCTCTGATGGACGATTATGTTGACCGTAAAATGGACGTATTTCGAACAGAACCATGATTTTCAAAATAATTTGCATAATTTGGAAGCGTTGTTCAGGCGTCAGTCTATTCATGTTGAAATGCCAAACCAAACTAAACATAAATCACTTGACAGCTGACAAAATGGCCGCCAGTTAAAAAAGTGTTGCCAACTTAAAAGTTTTATACCTCTATAAAAAACACCCTTTATACATATATATATATATATATATATATATATATATATATATATATATATATATATATATATATATATATATAAAATGAAACTTTCCAAAATTTATTGTGGTCCTTTTCTTTTTATTATTGACTTTTAGCTACCGTTTGCCTATATATTTAATCCATAAAATGCTTTTTGAAAATGCATGTATTGTTAATTTATTAAGGCTAAAATAATTAATTTTATGAACGTTAGGTTAATTATTACCTTGGACGTAGATGTTTAGGTTAATACTTATCATGGCCCATTTCAATTTACTACCTACTCTGCCATATATATTTGGCTTAGGTTATTTGTTTCTTTTTTGTTGTTGATAACGCTTGGTGTTTTTTGTATCATAATGGATTCCAATATTTTCTCTTTTTTTCTTATTGTTCTCAGTGATTTAGATCTTGGTTCCTTCATAATTAAATGTGTGTTTGTTTTCCTCTTCGTGTTTTGTTAGTGCTATTCTATTATTTTTGTTATATTTGTGTTCTTTTATCCTATTTTCCAAATATTGGCTAATTTGCCCTATATAACTTCCCTTACAATTATTCCAAGGAATCTGGTATACAACATTGCTCTTTTTGTTTTTTGGGGTTTTGGTTTTTAATTTTGAAAAGTTGTTTGCCAGTAAGTTATAGATTCTATGAGTGATATTTATATTATGCTTTTTAAAAAGTTTTTTTCAATTTTTTGTGACAATCCGTTCAAGTATAGTAAAACGATATGCTTTGTTTTTTTGTCTTTTTTGTTGTTGGTTTTTGTTTTTCGGTAGAATTATAAAATTTATGTATCCGTTTTTTGAATATTTGGTTTATAAGATATATATATATATATAATATATATATATATATATATATATATATATATATATATATATATATATTTATATATATTTTATATATATTTATATATATTTATATTTATATATATATATATATATTTATATATATATATATATATATATATATATATATATATATATATATATATATATATATATATTTATATTTATATATATATATATATATATATATATATATATATATATATATATATATTTATATATATTTATATATATATATATATATATATATATATATATATATATATATATATATATATATATATATATATATATATAGGTAGTTGTTTAATTCCAGTGCTTTTTTTTGCTTTGTTTATTAACTCTTTCCAGTATTCTGGGTCTGATAGAGATATTGCCCGATCCGCCAGACCAATTATGACTGATTTCTTATGTTTTAGTGGATGGTTTGAGTTATAATTTAGATATCTAGACGACCATGTTTTCTTTGTGTACCATTCAGTTTTTATACTTTGGTCTTTGTTGTGTAATGTTAGGTCAAGGAAATTTATTTTTTATCTGTCTCTATTGTGAACTGTAGTTTTTTATTGTAATTGTTAAATTTGTTTAAAATATACTTTACATAATTTTTTTGGAATGGCAGTAATACAATCATCAACGAAACCTATAGAAAAATGGTATTTTAAATGGTATGTTGGAAAGAACATTTTCCTCTAAGTCCCCCATTACTAATTGCGCCACCACACTGGATATGGATGAACTCATTGCACATCCGTCTACTTGTTGATATAGATTTTCTTCAAATTGAAAATATGTTGAGTTCAGAACCAATTTGGTTGCAGCACTAAATTTCTCTATTGGTATATCGGTAAATATTTTGATTTCGTGCCATTTGTTCTTTATGTCAGTTGCATGAGTCAGAGGTATATTGGTGTATAATGATATGACGTCAAGGGATACCAATATATAGCCCGGTGAAGTTTTATTTTTGTTATTTTTCCTTGAAATGGAACGAGTGTTTAATATAGTAGTTATTTTTGTAAATTATCGTTTGGATTATATTTTTGAGAAATTTGGATAAGTTGTTAAACGGGTGTTGGATGGATGAAATTATTGGTCGCAGTGGAATGTTATTTTTATGTTGCTTTGGGAGTCCATATATTTTTGGTGGTATGGCATTTCTGATTTTCAATGATTTAGCAATTTGTGGTGCAATGTATTGTTTATTTTCCCATTTTTCTATTAGTTGATTGTTTTGTTTTTGATATCTATTAGTAGGATCTTGCTTAATTTGTTTATATGTTTTTTTGTCATTAAGTAACAAACTCATTTTGTTTTCATAGTCTTCTGTTTTCATTATGACTGTTTTATTGGTTTTATCAGCGTTTAGTATTTTTAATTCGACATGGTGTTTAGGAATTTTTTTTGTTTTGTATACCTTCTTTGACATTGGAGTGTTTTGAGTATCATTTTTAATTTTATTTTTGTAGTTGGTTAGAATGTTACAGGTTTTGACTCTGAGTTCATCTTTCTCCAACTGTGTGAGGTAGTGGATTACATTTTCCATGTTGCTAGTAATGGAGGACTTAGAAAATGTCCTTTCCAACATACCATTTGAAATACCATTTATCTGTAGGTTGATGATTGTATTGCTGCCATTCCAAAAAATTATGTAAAGTATATTTTAAACAAGTTTAACAATTACAATAAAAAACTACAGTTCACGCTAGGAATAGATAAAAAATAAGTTTCCTTGATCTAACATTACACAACAAAGACCAAAGTATAAAAACGGAATGGTACACAAAGAAAACATGGTCGTCTAGATATCTAAATTATAACTTAAACCATCCACTAAAATACAAGAAATCAGTCATAATTGGTCTGGCGGATCGGGCAATATCCCTAACAGACCCAGAATACCGGAAAGAGTCAATAAACAAAGCCAAAAAGTACTGGAATTAAACAACTACCCGGTATATCTTATAAACCAAATATTGAAAAAACGGATACATAAATTTTATATTTCTACTGAAAACAAAAACCAACAACAAAAAAGCCCAAAAAAAAACAAAGCATATCGTTTTACCATTTTCAAAAAAAATTTAAAAACTTTAAAAAGCATAATATAAATATCGCTCATAGAGCCTATAACTTACTGGCAACCAACTTTTCAAAATTAAAAGCCAAAACCCCAAAAAACAAAAAGAGCAATGTTGTATACCAGATTCCTTGCAATAATTGTGAGGGTAGTTATTTAGGGCAAACTAGCTAATATTTGGAAAAGGACACAAATATGACAAAAATAATAGAACAGCACTAATAAAACCCGAAGAGAAAAACAAACACACATTTAATTATGAAAGAACCAAGATCTTAATCACTGAGAACAATAAGAAAAAAAGAAATATTGGAATCCATTAAGACACAAAAAACACCAACCGCTATCAAGAACAAAAACGAAACAAGTAACCTAAGCCAAATATATATGGCAGTACTATAAATGTAGTATGTTGTATTCATCCCACTTTTTAAAATAAAAATATATGATACTGACAATTGATTAACACGTGGTTCTTGTAACGAAAAAAATGAAAAAAAGAGTACGTTGTAATTCATTAAAAGATATGATAAGTATTAACCTAAGCATCCACGTCCAAGGTAAGAATTAACCTAACATATAATATATATATATATATATATATATATATAATATATATATATATATATATATATATATATATATATTAGACACACACACACACACACAGTAGAACCCCGATTAACCGAGTCGTGATTATCCGAGCTCCGGATTAACCGAACCAATCTAAGAACCTGATTATCCGAGGTACCCGCCTCTATGCTGCGTATTAACCGAGCTTCTAAAATATGTATGTACATATTTCCATTTAAAATCGTCGGGGCCTTCAGGAAATCCCCCTGGCCTGTGTGAGGGGTCCCCTATTTATGTTTTTGGACTCTTTCAGCATGTAAATTTGCGTGAATACAGTGCGTTATAGCGTTTACTACGGGAGAAGTACTAGTATACTCGCATAATTTATTTGGTTGGAGTTCTGATAGTTAAGTGTAATTAATACGAACTGCTTTGTTTGAATTTTTGTTTGTCGTGTTATAATGGAGCAAAACAAGCGTAAAAGAATCGTCGTTCCTATTGAAGAAAAATTAAAAGCCATCAGAAGAATTGAAGCAGGAGAGACAATGTGACAAGAGAAGATGTTGTTGAATGGATTACAGCAGATGATTTTTTAGAAGAAATGAGTATTGAAGAAATAACGAATGCCTTTCAGGAAACCGAAAAATCAGATGACGATGACGATGACGAAGCGGCGGTGGATGAACAGTCTCCCACTAAGATCTCTCATCAAGAAGGTTTTGCTTCTTTGGAAAAAGCTTTGAGGTATATCGAACAACAACCAGAGGCAACCCCAGCGGATTTGCTTCTTCTTAATAGATGGAGAAACATTGCAGCGAGAAAAAGAAGATGCAACATGCAACAGAAGCGCATAGATACCTATTTCACTGTTTTATAATGTATGTACCTATTTATATGTTTAAAGTATTGGTGTTTATTTATTGAATGAATAAGAAACAAATTCGGATTATCCGAGTTTTCAGTTATCCAAGGAGGGTGCCCCCCCACGTTACCTCGGATAACCGGGGTTCTACGAGGCTGGTTTGAAAAGTCCGTGCAAAAATAAAAACTACTTATGTGTTTGGGGTAAACCTTTTTTATTTTTCGACATAGTCTCCTTTTAGGCTTATACACTTCGTCCAACGATGTTCTAGTTTGTTGATCCCTTCCGAATAATAGGATTTGTCCAAGTCTGCAAATAGCCATTAGTGTCTGCAAACACCTCCTCGTTTGAATAAAATCTTTGTCCCGCAGCCATTTCTTCAAATTGGGGAACAAATAGTAGTCCGAGGGAGCCAAGTCTGGAGAATAGGGGGGGGATGTGAAACGAGTTGGAATCCTATTTCCATTAATTTTGCGACCCACAACTGCTGAGGTGTGTGCTGGTGCGTTGTCGTGATGGAAAAGGACTTTCTTGTGGGCCAATCGCGAGCGTTTTTCTTGCAGCTTGGTTTTCAAACGGTCCAATAACGATGAATAATATTCACCTGTAATAGTTTTACCCTTTTCCAGATAATCGATGAGGATTATCCCTTGCGAATCCCAAAAGATAGTCGCCATAACCTTTCCGGCCGAAGGAACGGTCTTCGCCTTTTTTGGTGCAGATTCCCCCTTGGCAACCCATTGTTTAGATTGTTGTTTGGTTTCAGGAGTATAGTAATGTATCCATGTTTCATCCACAGTGACGCGAAACGACGCTTAAAGTCCTCCGGATTCTTCTGGAACATCTGCAAACCATCCTTGCAACACTTCACACGATTCCGTTTTTGGTCAAGCGTGAGCAATCGCGGCACCAATCTTGCGGATAGCTTTCTCATGTCCAAATGTTTATGCAAAATATTATGTACCCGTTCAGTCGAGATGCCCACAGCACTAGCAATCTCACGCACCTTAACTCTTCTGTCATCCATCACCATATTTGATCAATGATTTCTGGAGTCGTAACCTCCACAGGCCGTCCAGAACGTTCAGCGTCACTTGTGCCCATATGGCCAGTCCGAAAATTTTGAAACCACTTATAAACTGTTCTAATCGAAGGTGCAGAGTCACCATAATGTTTATCAAGCTTCTCTTTAGTCTCCTGAGGCGTTTTGCCTTTCATAAAGTAATGTTTAATCACCACACGAAATTCTTTTTCGTCCATTTCTTGAAAATCACTCGACTTCCTTGATTCACACGAATGCCAAACACAAAGAAATAGACCATTATGGCTGAAACTTGGTGTGCGTTTATTCAAGAGATGCTACTAACTAAAAATGACCTCGATACGCGCCGGTGGTGCCATCTCTCGGACTTTGCACGGACTTTTCAAAACCAGCCTCGTACTGTATGTATATGTATATATATATATATATATATATATATATATATATATATATATATATATATATATATACATATATATGTATGTATATGTATATGTATATTGATATGTATATGTATATGTATATATGTATATGTATATGTATATGTATATGTATATGTATATGTATATGTATATGTATATGTATATGTATATGTATTGTATATGTATATATATATATATATATATATATATATATATATATATATATATATATATATATATATATATATATACTTACTCCTGAGTAAGCATTCAATGTTTCTATCAATAACGACCTATGTGGGAAAAATACTGAATTTATTAGATACTTTGAAAATACCGAAAAAAAAATGGTGAAAACGTCAGTAAAGACTAAATAAAAATAAAATAAGTTGTTTTAATAATTAGAACCAAAATCCTAAGAAACAAAACAGAATCATTATATATATATATATATATATATATATATATATATATATATTATATATATATATATATCGAAAAGGTTCTAGAAAAAAAGAAAATTTATAGTATATATATATATATATATATATATATATATATATATATATATATATATATATATATATATATATATATACATACATATACATATACATATACATATACATATACATATACATACATACACATGGTATTCTATTACCTCTATTTTTTTAGTGTTCCCTTCGGAACACTTATAAGATGACTTCGGTGTCTGTCTGTCCGTCCGTCTGTCTGCCACACCCGATTTTCTCCGAAACTATTCGTCATAGAAAGTTGAAATTTGGTAATAATATAGGAATTGATGGCCTCATTGAGCTGTGTAGTTCTGAAAGTTAAATTTTGACTTAAGGGTTAGTTTTGGGGGGTGAAATCGGCAGGAAAAATTTCACAGCAGATTCATCACCCCCAGATGTACTCGCCTATTTTTTCTTAGCTTCAGTATTTCTACTCCGGGCCACATTGATCTTTTCAGACAAGCTTTCGTCAGCTCGAGTTCCTCTAGGTACCATGGGTAAAGTTTGGCGAAAATCTCTGCCAACAGCACTGTCACCCACCCATCAAGTTTTTGTTTCCGCAAATGTCCTGCAGGGTCCTATTTATAGCCTCAATGCCTCCCTTGTGCGCCATTGCAATTTCATCCCATCACAATAATTTATTAGTCTTTATACATTCGGCCAAATTGCTTTGTTTTGATATACTGCATTTAGGCGTTTCTGTATGTGTCAGATGTCAGTAGTGAACTTAAGGTTGCATGCGCAGTTCGACCACCATCCAGCAACATGGCAGCAATTCCGGAGGAGGCGACAGCAAGGGATATACCATGTGTGCTTCTTGTTTTTGCTAATATCAAGTTATGCAGTAGGTTTTTCCAGTGCCCCTGGAGCGCTTCTAAAAAGAAGTCGCCTCGCATTTGTTTCGACACTGGTTATAATTTTGTCGTACGTTAACTTTTGCTCTGTGGTTAATGTACTCTCATTGACAGTGACGAATCTCCCTAAATCCTGAACATTATAGGTAGTCTCCCTCAAAATATTCTGTGTTTTCTAAATCACGTGGTCTGTTCGGTTGTGGCAAACCATATTCCCATCAACCTCGCGCTCAATTTGTCGTTTAAAATCTTCGGATAAATAATATTTGAACTTTTCCCATAAGGCCTAATGGATCCGACAGATTGACAGAAAACCAACATAATCGTAAAACAGGTCTCTAATTCTGTAGGGTGTATTGCAAAGCGCAGCCTCTTCCAAGGTCACGTGTCAGTGCTGATCGTCCTCAAGCAAGCCTAGTCTTGCAAGCGGATTGGAATGTAGAATGCATCACACCATTATCAGTTTTTAAAGCTTCAAATGAAGTTAGACCTCGTACTTTATAAAGAAGCAAACGGAGATAACACTCTGTATTTTAGGATGCACTGTGTACGCTCTGCCCAAAGCATGTTCTTTTTTGACACCTGGCCATCCATCAACATTCAACTTCTCTTTTTTTCTTGTTTCAAATTGAGCATTTTTGTTCCAAACATAACATGCAGGTACATCAGAATACTTCAATGTTTTTGCGAAATCGTCTATTTGAGACAGCTTAAAGAAAGCTAAAAGAGTAGTTGTAGATGGATTGGCTCCTCTATCAGCTAGATTATGTTCATTAAAATATCCAATCCTTTGGCCATTCTCTAAATGAACCGCAAGATAAACAACATGCTGGGGAAATGTTCGTGAATTGGGAATCCCAGAATCCGCCACACCACCTCTCTACTAATATATTTTCCATTTTCGTAGGTTTTTACCTCATCCTTCAAATTTTTGAGGGCAAAAGTAGACTGTCGAACCCTTTATTAACGTACTTAGAAACATATTTTATGGGCTTAACCGAATTACCATTACTCGACATTGATGTGTGCGTTAAACGTCCTTAAAAAGAACTGGATTATATAGATACATCGGTTATCTAGTGTTTCACCTCGTACGTTTATAGTGTAGCCGCCATCTTCTGGGGAACGCTTTCTATAAGTTGGATAGCCGTCAATCAAAACGTATTTTTATATTTACTTACTTTCGAATAGTATACAAAAAAGTTTCAAATCGTACCTTGAAAAAATAAATAATGTTTCTCCATAGAAACTTTGCCACCCCCGTTCATCCTCTTAGGAGATGAATTTTCCAAAATAATGAAACATAATATTTTATTTCTTTTGAAGAGTATATTTACAAAGTGTTATCATCGTAACGTAACGTAAATGTTTCTTCATACAAACTTTCCCACCCCTTTAGGAATGGAATTTCAAAAAATCCCTCCTTAGTGCACCCCTAGGGTACTCAAAGAATATTTCCTCCAAATTTTCAAATCTCTAGCTTCACCAGTTTAAGGCTGTGCGTTGGTCGCGTCAGTCAGTCACTGTACTAATCTATAGGTATAGATTTAACACTAACGAATTCTTTCGGCAATAGACTTATCGAAAAATTTTGTATGTTGTAAAAGGCGGCAATGTATTAAACTTATTTTGTTTTGGTAGTGTAGATAAATAGAAAAAAAACGCTTTAACAATTCTTACGACGGAAAGTTACGACGTTTCAATCTAATTTAAACGGCTATATATCAGGATTGGTACATAAGTGATGTAGACAAATTGTTATTGGGCGGCCGAATATAATAGCGGTTTCTCAAGTCCTCAAAAAATACTTTATTAGATCCGAATTAAAAAAAAAACACTTGAAAAACTCATTAATTTACTTAATATAT
Organism: Pachyrhynchus sulphureomaculatus; assembly: GCA_019049505.1. Classification (NCBI taxonomy): domain Eukaryota; kingdom Metazoa; phylum Arthropoda; class Insecta; order Coleoptera; family Curculionidae; genus Pachyrhynchus; species Pachyrhynchus sulphureomaculatus. The sequence goes on from JAHKBH010003559.1 coordinate 27,389, forward strand.
ATTTAACAGGAAAAAAAAAAGTATACACCAGAACAAAATGTTTGACATTTTTTGTGAAAATATTTTTAGTGTTCCGTATGGACACTTATAAGATGGACTTCGGTGTCCTGTCCGTCTGTTTGTCTGTCACGGCCCGATTTTCTCCGAAAAACTGTTTTGTCACAGAAAGTTGAAATTTGGTAATAATATAGGAATTGATGGCCTCATAAGAGCCATGTAATTTTGAAAGTTAAATTTTGACTTAAGGGCGGTGAAATCGGAAGTGAAAAAAATTTTTTACTAGGTCATCGAGTATGGTGTCAAATAAAAGCTTGTGAAAACACGAGTAAAAAAATATATATATATAATGTAATACTTGCGCGTACTTTTTCTTTGTATTATTTTTAAAAAATCGCGAAAATCGCTGTGTCATCCGCCTTATGTCGAAAATTTTGAAAAAATTCTGGAATAAACCTCCAGGCGGGGTGTAGATTGAACGAAAATTACCTTTATCATTTGTCCTGGTATATAAAAAAAAACAAAAATTTCAAGGTCATCAGTTTTCAGTAAAGATTGGAAACAGACTTTTGATGAAAATCATTTGGGGTGTTGTTTTTTGTGAAGTCACTGATCTCCGTAACAAAATGTTTTTTTTAAAAGCAATCAACGTACGGAACACTAATTGCGCAAGTTCAACTTGCACTTGACCGGTTATTTCTTATGATTTTCTAACTAGCGATATTTATATCGTCTTCTATCTTTTGTCGAATTTTAATTTTATATCGATTTGTCGGAGGTTACGGACCGTATTATATACTTAGAATTGGATCCTAATTCGGTTAGTTCTAAAACGAACCCTTGTAAGGGTGTTTTTTATTAGAGGTATAAAACTTTAAGTTGGCAACACTTTTTTAAACTGGCGGTCATTTTGTCAGCTGTCAAGTGATTTATGTTTAGTTTGGTTTGGCATTTCAACATGAATAGACTGACGCCTGAACAACGCTTCCAAATTGGCAAATTTATTTTGAAAAATCATGGTTTTGTTCGAAATACGTATCGCGCACTACGTCCATTTTACGGTCAACATAATCGTCCAAATGATAATACGCATCCACAAGAGGACATTTCGTACAGTGCGTACAGAAGAAGTCATTGCTGCTGTTAGAGCGTTTTAGCGTAGAGGAAGACCCGAATCAGTTTATCCGTCATCGTGCACAGGAATTTGGATATGTGTCCCATCCACTTTATGGAAGATTTTGCAGAAAGATCTTGGTTTGGCGTGCTTACAAAATCCAACTCGAGCAGAAACAATTGAAAGCCACACGATCACCTAGCAAGGCGTAGATTCGGTGAATGGGCCCCAAAACAATATTGCCGTTGATCCGTTTTTCATAAGCGAATTTTGTTTAGCGATGAAGCTTACTTTGTTTGAATGGATACGTCAATAAACAAAACTGCCGTATTTGGGAGTGATGATAATCCTCAAGTGTATGTTGAGACACCGTTACATCCAGAAAAACTGACTGTTTGGTGTGCTTTATGGGCTGGTGGAATCATTGGTCCGTACTTCTTTAAAAAACGATGCTGGTTAGAACGTTACAGTCAATGGTGACCTCTATAGAGCATGATTACTGACTTTTTCGTTCTTCAATTGAAACCATGATGTGCAGGAGCTGTGGTTTTCAAACAAGACGGGGCAAACCATGTCACACAGCTCGTGCCAATCAATTGATTTATTGAAGGAAACGTTTGGTAACCGCATAGTTTCACGTTTCGGACCCGTGAATTCTTGGCCTCAAGATTCGTGCGATTAACGCCGCTAGACAAAAAAAAAAAAAAAAAAAATATTTTCTGTGGGGATAGTGTGAAGTCGCTAGTCTACGCCGATAAGCCCGAAACGATTGACCACTTGGAGAACAACATTCGCCGCGTTATTGCCGATATACGGCCACAAATGTTGGAAAAAAGTCATCGAAAATTGGACCTCCAGATTAGACATACGTTCCGAGCCAGCCGTGGCGGTCATATGCCAGAAGTCATATTTAAATTATAATGCCAGAAGATTAATCTTTCGTATAAAGTAAATTTCATGTCAATTTAAAAAATTCATCTTTGTTTTATTCCATTTCAAAGTTCTATACCTCTATAAAAAAACACCCTTTACAAGGAGTTATAAAGTATAGTTGCTAGCTATTTAAGATTTGTAATTGATAAAACTTTCAAAATATTATTTTTTAGCTGCCAGTTGTTTTACTTAGAATTATTGAAGCTAGTACGCCAGCTGGTAAGTAAAAACAGTCCACGTAGTACCTCACGAAGAATATCTTGAAGAAATTCGTTATGTACCCGATACTGAATTGGCAGCCCTCAAGCAAGAATTAGATGAAATGGGTGGGCCCTTCCAGAAAAAGTAGAGGTTGCTTTTAAGCATAAGCTAATGTATTTTTAATGTTATTTTTTTAAAGTAAAAAAGAAAGAAAGAAATAGATTTATTATTTATTTTAAATGGAGTCTTATTTATTATGTTACCTTGGTATAATTTGATTAAAATTTTAATATTTTATTAATAACCTAGAGTGTCACAATATAGCTTTCTTAATGATACATAAAAAATTGATAAAAACAGAAAGAAATTGGTAAAGTACTTCCCTTGCAATTACGAAATTCTTAAATAAGTATTGAATTTGACTTTCTCATACTAAACAATAACTTAGTCCAAGCACTACAGGTCGATATTTTAAATGAGCGGAAACCTTAAGGTAAGATATTAATCACGAAAAAAAATAGTGCACAGAAAGGGTTTCAGACATATTTACAACTGAAACTTAATATTTCCCTTTGCATTCTATTTCTCTATAAATTAAAATTAATGAAAAAATAATTTCAGAATTGCTTGACCCCAAGAACCCGAAAAAGACATATAACACGGGATTTACGGAGCAACCCCGCTAACCGCCTCTCTCATCTCGTCTATACCTTATATGTTTGACCACAAAATAATTGAAAATAATGAAAGAATATCAAAATTTTCAGACTCTGAATCCAGAAACCCCAAAAATTTAACACGATATATACGAGGGCTGACTTGTCTCGGCAACACTGACCTATGCCCCCACTCTCCATCCCGCCTTGCCGGCTTCGCTACGCCGCGCAGTGTTGGTTCAGCAGCTGCCTGTGATGCAGATCCCCGATCGCCGCCGCTACCGCGAAGTGCGA
>JAHKBH010000354.1:0-12000 GCA_019049505.1 Pachyrhynchus sulphureomaculatus
AGTAAAGCTTTTTTTTTTGATTTTTGCAAAAACGATGATGAAACAAGAAGAATTTCGTGTCGTTGATTAAACATTGCCTCTTGATCAGTTGGAACGGTTTTGGCGAGTATTTTTTGGGATGCGCAATGAAATAATACTGATGGATTTATTGGACGTTTGAATGGTGAAATCAAGATAAGACTCCAGTTTAGCGAAAGAAAAAGTCTGTTTTTTCACCAAGCTCACAACTCCATAAAATCGATGGTGAAATTGGACCAATTGGGCTGATGAATTGCTTCCTCATCCGCACGTATTCACCAGATCTGGCCTCTATCGATTATTACCTCTTTCTAAATTTGAGAAAGTGGCTCCACCGGGGAAGAGTATTGGCTCAAAATCACATTGAAGATCAGTCGAATGGGAAACAGGCTTATTTTAGAGAGCTTGACGAATCGTATTATAATGGGTGTTTCAACAAGAGGTTTCATTTTAAATTATTGGAAAAAATCAATTTTCTTTTTTAATTTTCGTGATATTTTTATTTAAATCCAAAGTACAAACTAGCCGATTAATGATGAAATAGAATATCTGCCAAATGGCTGCCTCGGCTCTTATTACAGGTAGTCTAATACTCTTTTGAGGAAATTTTTCATTACATTCTTTGAGGCGCTTCAATCGTCGCTGGAACATTGGAGTAGACTTTATCCCAAAGGAAAAAGTCTAAGTGGTTTAAATCGCACGATCTTGGTGCAAGTTGAAATCACCATTTCGAGAAATGGTAAATAAAACTTCGTTACGCGGGCTTTTCAGACAAAGTGTTTTTTTTTTTTGGAATAGGCTTAAAATGGTCTAATTTTGAAAGACTTACGAGCAGAAAATATCGAGGGGCGGCCATTTTTGCACGTTTTTTTTTTTTTTGCAATATAAACATTGGTACTTAAGCGTGCGAAAGTCTACTATGCTATTGACAACCACTGATCGAAACTACTCGGAGAACTCACTTCGTTTATGCGCATGCGCCGAGATGATTATGCTACATTTACAGTCGCAGTAAAATTCCAACCAATAAGGAACTTTGTTGTGAAATTTTATTTGCGGAAACAACACGAAAAAGAAGCAATCACAAGGTTATTTTGGAATAGGCCTAAAATAGTTTAATTTTGAAAGATTGACGAGAAAAAAAATCGAGGTTAGGCTGTGTTTGCTAACTTCAACTAAACTTTGGTCTTCAGTCACTAATATAGCACGTATAATTTTTTCTCGTTAAGGTAGGGACATTTTTTTTTCATTATTTAATGTATTTTGTAATTACTGATTATTTAATTCAGGTTAGCTTCAGTTAGTTTTAGGTTAACAAAACCTCCCGATTTTTTCTCATAAATTCTTCAAATTTTAAGCCTCTTTAAAAAAAATCTTCCTTTTTCTGAAAAGCCCACGTACCGAAATTTTTACCAAAAAAAAGACAATAAACAATTTTGTGATAAGAATTAGATTATAACTGAAAAATAATTTAAATAATTTTTGAAAAGATTAGGCTGACCTTTACTTTTCCCCCATTAGTGTGGACGGAGCCTATTCTTCCGAAAACAACTGAAAGTTTCGAACAGTGGTTATCAACAGTTGTTAGTGATATAGGTTAATTTTTGTTTACCCCAAAAAAGTGCAAACGGCTTCCCCCCAATATTTTTCTCGTGAGTCTTTCAAAATTAGACCATTTCCAGCCTATTCCAAAAAAACCCTTTTTCTGAAAAACCGCGCGTAACGAAGTTTTACCGAAGCGAAATTACTCGAGCAGGAAACTTTTTGCCTAATAATCCGATAGTTTCACCATTTATGTGGCATATAGCGCCAGCTTGTTCAAAATAAAGGTTATACGAATCCAAAGCGTCCATTTCAGGCCCAAAAAAAAATTAGTCAGCATCTCACGGTAACGCACACCATTCACACGAAACTGTCGCACCAGCTTCATTTTCAAAAAATATGATCCAATGACGTCGCCAGCCCAAAAACCACATCAAACCGTCACTTGTTGTGATATGAGAGGATGGTTTTTCAACCATTTCTCTTCGGGTTTTCGGAGCCCAGATGCAAAAGTTTTGCTTATTTACGTTAGCTAGAGAAATAAAAATGATCCTCATCACTGTTGAAAAAATTGGAGTCTCACTGTTGCATTTCCAACACGCAATTAACAAACGTACGGCGTTGTCCATCGTCTGCCGGTTTTAATTCTAGTGTCAGCTGGACTTTTGTAAGCCTTTAGACCGAGATCTTTGTGCCAAATACGGTACAGGCTGGCTGTGGATACGCCAATGCTGGTGAACGTCTTCGATAGACATACGCGGGTCTTCCCCAACACTTTCAGCTACAGCAGCAATATTTTTAGTTGGTCTGGTGGGGCGAAGCAACGGGTTTGGTTCTTTACTTCCGAAAGTTGATCGAGACGTTTTTAAATTTACCGATTAAAAATTCACAATTTCTGGACGAGAAGGCGCTTCATTTCGACCCGAAAAGCAGTACGAACTTTGCGAACTGCACTCCGCGAAATTTTCACCATTTTTGTAGTGGATTTTTACGATTTCAATGTGTTGTGTAACTGTATGTCGTTTTATTTTCGTTAACTAAGTATATAACTTAGTTTTTGTTAGTCAAATATCAAGAATGACAGCTGCAAATCTGAAACATGAAAAATAGCGCGCAGTTTTTAAAATGAAAACCTTTTGCCTTAGTAGTTGAAACACCCTGTATGAAAGTATTTAGAATGTTGGAAGATCTCTTGAAGAAAAGTACATATGTTAAAGAATAAAATCGGTTTTTAGCGAAACATTGTTTTTTCTTCAAAAGTCTCGGTATTTTTCAACTCATGAGTTAATCCTACAAAAATTCGTTTTCAAAATATTTATACAAAATAATAAAGGATGCATAAATCTTGAAACGTCTAATATTGGTGAGTAGCATCCACGATCTAAATGAGATAAAAGATAATTGAAACTGTTTTTATTAAAATAAGTCGACATCTGTTGACAATTGAAATAGATTATTAATAACGGACGATCACTGGGGCAAAGGTGACATGCTAAAATATCTCGGTTAAGATGATGTGATGTAATTTATCATTAAATAGTTTATTTTTTATTGCTAACGGTAACGATTTTATTACAACTTTTTAATGGTACTTTAAATTGCAGTGTCGAGACCTATAACCTTCCTAAGAGTTTTTGTTTATTTCTCTTGCTAAATAAAGTATGCTTTAGTGGAAAAATCATCTACGAAAAACACGGTGCCAGATCTGGTGAAGACGGTGATTATGGAACGGCCACATTTTCATGCAATGTATCCGATTGTGTTATCCTGAAATTCAGAAATTTTTTTGGCACAATTCGGATATTACTTTACGAATTGGCGCTCACGCAAACCACTCATAATGCCTAAATAATGCCCTTATAAACCGTTTGGCCAGTTGGATAGAACTCTTATATGCACAATACGATATTAATCGTGTTTTTCAATAATATTTATGTTCGTTGTTTTGAGAAGATGAAATAACAACACGAGATATGCTCAAAATCATTCTTTCAACAAGTGTCGAATATTTTTAATCTATGGACTTGCAGTTTGAGGTATTTGTTTTTCTAAAGGCTTTCTGCAGTCATAATTTAGTGCGAAACATAAGGAAAACAAGTACATTAACATTTATTAATGAAAACGATCGAACTTATTTCATTGTCCGTGCGATAGTTGCGTTTTACGAAAATCATCATTTTTGGGATTGTGAAAGAAGTACAAACAAATATTTTTTAAATATATATTTTACTGGTATCCATGAAAGTGAATAATTGAGTTCTTTATCTTGAATAGCAAACAAAAAAGATAGTAATAGGTCATTTAAATCAAGGTCTTTTTTTTTCCAAATTTAATCAAGTTAAAAACTACTTGGAAAATACGAAATTGACATTTTAGCTATAAGTGAGACCTAGGGTAACTGACTCGATAGTGAATGAAAGACTTCAACATAAATGGGTATAAGCTTCTAAGATTTGATCGTGGGCAAGGCAGAGGTCGGGGGTTAATCGTCTTGTTATATTCGAACTACTTGCAATGCGAAATGGTAAATAGTTATGCAGCCAATCATTCTGAACAAACTATGGGTTGAGTTCAGAGCCGGGGAATTGGTGAGCCCTCTTAGGGGCAACATCTACAGGCCCCCCTGGATTTACTAACTTTAATGAATTTCTTGAAGAATTTGAGTTAAATGTGTCTCAGCATCTTACTGATTAAAATCTGACAATTTGTATGTCTTGGGGACTTTAATATAATGGGTTGGACTTAGATAGGGATACACCCAAAATTTTTTTTCAGGTTTTGCAGTCATACGGTCTAAAACAAATTATTAATGAGCCTACTAGATCATTGCTCAAACCAATGCAACTCTCATAATTGATTTTATCTTATGTTCAAACGATGAGTTTCTGGTGAGTGCTGCAGTGGATCCTACCCTTAACATTTCCGATCACTTACTAATTAAATGTGAACAAAACTTCAAATATTTAAACAAAAACCTTTCTTCTTAAACTACAGGAACTTTCGCAATTTTTAATAAACAACACTTTCACAACGATCTTTTGTCAGTTCCGTTCCGTAATATATTCTACAACTCGTGACATCAATGTAAAACTGGAATTATTTAATACTTATCTTACCGGACTTTTTGATTTACATGCACCAATACAAAACAGCTCGTATTACTAAAAAAAAGCACCTGGCTTACCCAGGAAATAAAAGATGCTATGTGCATACGAAATAAAGCCCTACATAAATATCAAAAAAATAAAATGTCATACCAACTGGGGACAGTACAAACTAATTCGAAACCAGGTGAACAATTGCAGTGGAAAATGCTAAAAAAAACAGTACCTTACTAACAACTTAAACACCTAAAAACTCAAAAAACAATTGGAAAGTCTTGCGAGATCTAACATTTACTCTAAAACCTAAAAACACAATTCGGCCACATTAACGATGTTGAAAAGATTAGCCAGACCCCCGTACTTTATTGACGCGGCTACTTCAAAAAATCCAGATGCAGACACGTTAAATTTTTATTTGCAAAATAAAAAAAAAGACGCTGGTGATTTTAATTTTACTTTGGAACCAAAGCATGGGACGACATTGAAAGGGCAATGAGTTCATAAAATCGGAGGCCATATGCAATTGCTGTCCATATATTGTACCCATTGTTTTGCATCTGGTCAACAGTTGTATAGAAACTTAAACGTTTCCTGATCGGTGGAAAAGCTCGTTTTTACTCCCGATTCCAAAATCCTCCAACCCAAGTGAACTAAAAGACCTGCGACCCATAAGCATCTTACCAACTATGTCAAAGATGAAGACTGCAGTGTGTAAAAAACTAAATGGACAAAAGTCCAAGCCAATAAAAATCTGTAATGTGTGATCCACAGGGGTTATCTTAGGACCTCTGTTTTTCACTCTATATAACATCTCAAGCTTTGTACCTATCTTAAATATTTAGCTTGACATCATTACGCTGACGACTCACAAAATCTACTTGTCTTTCAAGCCTGAACAAATTATTGAGGGTAATAATAAAATTAACGAGGATCTTGCACTTTTGGTGAGTGCCCCTCCGAAAAAACACTGTTTGGTTACTAAAACCCAAAAAAATGTCAGTACTGCATATTGTTTAGGCTCGTACCGCTGGTGGAGAAAGGCAATATTCTAATCATTTAAACATTATTGTAGGTACTGAGCGGCTAGAAGAAAAACTTGGATAATGCTAGGAAACTTGGTTTGATAATGGATATAGAGTTGAGATTCACAGCACATATAAAATAATTGCATAAAAAAGGCGTTTACTAATCTTAAACTTATATATAGCCAGCGTCATTTATTAAGTGTAAATTTGAAAAAACTATTATGCGATAGCTTAGTTTTGTCCCATTTCACATTTTGTGATACAGTGTATGGCCCTGTCTCCTGGAAATGGGGATGCTCGGCGTATTCAGCGCATTCAGAATTACTGTGTCAGGTCCCGAATGGTGGTATAAGAAAATATGATAGGGGTGTGACTGCAAGATGAAAGAAGTTGGGTGGCCGCTCTATGAAAGAAAGGAGACTTCTTCCATAGTTTAGTAATATTTAATAAAATAATTTGTAAAATGCGCCCAACATTACTTGTATCAAAAAAAAAATTAAATTTAGACATGATGCTCATAACCTAGACTTAAGGCATAAACAACAAATATCACACCCCTTGCATAGAACAGCACAATATCAAAGATCATTCAGTTACCAGGTCTACAGTATTTATAATAAAAGTTCCAGATAATTTAAAAAGTCTTAAAGCTTGAAATTTAAAAATGAAATTGGCAAAATTATATCATTATTTTTTATAAATTGTTTTCTTGTGTTTACATGAAACATCCGAAAATATGTTTGCAACAGTACATGTATGACCCCATAATTATATATGATACATAAGTAATATAAATATATTTTAGGTTAGGATAGGTTAAGATTAGGAAGCCAAGCTTCAACTTCGCCTTTTTGTATATTAATACAATAAAGTCATCATTATTATTATTATTACAAAAAGTTCTTCTTTCTCACATTTGATCAATGTGGTTCCATGTTTGGCTGACGGGCCAAAAAAACCAAGTCAGCAGCACAAACGCTATTACCATTCCGAATTAAGGAATGACCTGACAATGTTACATGTTTTTCAAAATCACTGACTTTCTGAATGTTTCTGAATGTCTGTGTATGTCTGTGTTGAGTCCCCCAAATTGCACTAAATGTGGTGTGAATGTTATTGGTGTAAGGCCTGTGGCTGATATAATGAGGGGGACAATGATGACTTTTTCCTGTCTACCATAGCCTTTTTATTTCCGTTGCAAGGTCTGTGTATTGGAAATTTTTTCTGTGTATTTCGCTTGGATGTTTGTGTCGTTGGGGACAGCTATGTCAATCAGATAGGTGACTTTTCCTTTTTTTGCACTGAAAAGTAATATCGGGTCTATTGGCGGAGACTGTTTTTATCTGTAAATGGATACCGATATCCCAGTAGAGCTTGTAATCTTCATTTTCAAGTATGGATGTTGGCGTGTATTTGTAGTAGGGATCTGTGTTTTCTATGAGTCTGTATGTTGTGGCTAGTGCTTGGTGAACTACTTTGGCAGCTGAATCATGCCTGGCTGTGTACTCCGTTCCGGCCAATATTTTACATCCGCTCGTTATGTGTTCGATCGCTTCTTTTTTCTTTCTGCTGGTGGCATTTCCTACATCTGTCCTCTGCAATAGTCGGGTCTTTGATGATATGCTTTTTGGTAGCTTTTCTGGTTAATATACTTTATCCTGGATGGCAAGTAAGAAGCCTTCAGTCTCAGGGAATAGCTGCCCATCCCGTAACCAGGTGTATGATTGTTTTTTATTTACGTGGTCTTGTTCTATGTGGTATCTGTGTTTTCCGTGGAGTGATGTTTTTTCTCTGACCACGTTTTCATCTTTTCCTGTTGTAATTGGGTGTGACTGTGGGTATCTGCTGAGTGGTCTGCCCGGGGCTAAGTCGAGAGGTGTGTTTTTTTTTTTGTCTGCTTTTCACTGTCGCTGTTGTGGAGGCTGGTTTGCTTGCTGTGAAAGAATTTCCTAAGTGTTTTGTATTTGTTTTGTGTGTAATGATCTGATATCTATAATATCCTTCCTTTTCCTCTTCCTCCTCCTGCCTTCCTCTCGATGGTAAGTCTTTTCTTTGCATGCGTTGGGGTGTAAATTTCCTGTATTTGGTGAATTGAGATCGTATAAAGGATGTGAATATTTTCTATGTCTGTTTGTGACCATTTGATGATACCAAATGAATATGTGATGTTGTATAGGTATAGCGAACGTGTTGATGGCTTTAGTGAGATTCTTAGAGTTGAGTTTTGTTTGCAAAAGTTTCGTCAGTCTGTTTTTGAATTCGGTTCTGAGCTCTGTTTTGATGTGAGTGTGGTTGAGTTTGGTGCTTTGTTGGAAGCCTAGATATTTGTATGTTTTCTTTATCGAACATGTTATCGAGCGTTTCATTGTTGATGGTTTCTGTCTCATGGTGGCCCTTCCATTGGCCTTTGTTGATGTGGAGCACTTTGCATTTACTTATACCAAATTCCATATTGACATCTAAGGTGGTGAATATTTCTGTGATTTTGAGGAGTTCTTTCAGCTGTGTTTGTGTGGCAGCGTAGAGTTTTATGTCGTCCATATATAGGAGGTGGTTTATTTTATGTTGATTCACTTTTTGGTGTCTGATATTGAAGCCATGCTCTGTTCTGTTTAGTATATTTGAGAGTGGATTGAGACAGAGTGAGGCAAAACCTATAGAGCACTGAGGCGAGTCTCCTGAAATATAACCCCCGTCTGATGTACAGCTCTTTCTGTTTGGATCCGTTCGGTTTGTGTTTCTCTAGGCGTATTTTGGTTTTCCATGTTTTCATAATTTGCGCGAGAAACTGCCTGAGGTGTTGGTTGATTTTATAGATTTCTTAGGGCCCTAATTAACCAGCTGTGGGGTATGGAGTCGAAGGCTTTTTTTTTTTTTATAGTCTATTGTAACCGATGTGAAGGTTTCTGTGTTCTTTTCTGGTTTGTCTGGGTTCCCATAATCACGCTATCTATAATCAGCTGCTCTTTTTGCATCCTCGACTATTTTCCTGCATCCCTTCTGCTTCTTTTTCTGTGAGGATATTGTTGTCTGTTAGGTGTTGTTCTATTTTCTTTTTTCTTCTACCGTTGTCCTTCCTCTTTCCTCTTTTCTTTTCTTTTCTTCGAAATTGTGGCTGTGATGATCTTTGTATAGGGTTGGAAGACAGGTGATAGGTCGGTAGTTTGACGGGTTTGTGGTGTCTGAGCTTTTTTTTGGGTTTAACGTATGTTATTTTATTCCTTGTGTGAGGAAAGTGGGAAATGTGTGTGTGGTTGTAGAATGGCTTTGTTGATTTGGTGTGTGAGTGCTTCGTGTGTGGTGGTAAACTGTTTTGTACCAGAAGTTTTTTGTATATTGTCTATTCCAGGACATTTCCAGTTGCGTGTGTGTTTGATAGTTTCTGTAATTTCTTGTGTATTAAATGTGGTATCTTCTTGTTTCTGTCACATGTTTATGTTTGTCTTCTTCGGCTTTGATCCAGGGGGTGTTATTATTGTGTAGTTTGGGTTCTGACCAGATACTTTTTTCCAATAATCTGTGAGTTCTTGTTTGTTTGGTGGTTCAGTCACTGCTATCTGTTTGTTGTACATAGTTTTCCGGTAGTAGAACTGTTTTTTTTTTTTTTTTTTTTCCTTTTTTTTTTTTTTTTCGCTTCTTCGGAAGAGGTTGTTGGTGTCCTTTCCTCTCATTTGATTCTTTGTATCTACGGAGTCTTGCGGCATATACAGATAGTTTTTGTTTCAAAGTATCGAGGATTTCTGGCAGTGTTCTGTTGGGAGACTTAGATTTGATCTTGTTTGCCCCCTGTGTGACACGTTTGGACGCGTTCCCGCTTATAAAACTGGGTAAGATGTCCTAGATCTCTCCTGATGTTGTTGATTTTGTTTTTCTATTCTTATTTGAATTTTGGTTTTGTTCCTGTTGGGGTTTCCTCCTTGTCGTTGAGGGAGTTTTTGATTATTTTGTGTTAGAGTGGTGATTGCTGCTGCGTATATTATTGTGTGAATGTCTTCGATTGTGCTTAAGTCTGTTATATACTGAGGTATTATGTGCTTGTTTAGTGTGTTGAGGATTGGTTGCGTGCTCTGTCTGAAGATTAAACGAGAGGGATGGGATTTTTCTTGTTGTGGGGTCGGTGCCTGACCATCGAGCTAGATGTGACTCCATTTTTGCTTTAAGTGTTTGTATGAGAGGTGATTCGGGGTGATGTTGTGTGGATGTCGTTGAGGGTGGCGAGTGATTCATGTTGTCGTCTGTGATATGGTGTTGCGCGGTACTCGCAATATTATTTTGCGTTATGCTCCTCCTGGGTGGTGGGTATTGTTGTGTTCGACTGGGTGGTTGTGTGTGTGAGGCTGGTTCGGAATCTGCTTTATTGTTTCTATTGTTTGGTTGGTCTGTGTTCAGTTCAACAGCCACTGTGTCCTTGATGGTTTGCAATTCGAGAGGTGTGAAACGATTGTTCTTGGTAATAACTCTTTTTGGTCTATTACTCTCTCTGTTCTGAAACAAGTAATTGCAGATGTGGATATTCGGTCAAGAAAAGTCCTGTGCAGTTGCTGTCTGTAGCCCGATGTTATTGTTTCGAGTTTGGTGGCGGTGTAGTAACAGCGCATCACCGTCCTATTCATCTCATCCGTCCACTTTAAAAAACAACCGCTGCCTTGGTTTTCCAGCCTTGGTAGTTGCATGTTGTCCTTGCAAAACATACGGGCCCTGGCCTGGCTTTGGTGGTTGTGTTTGTCCCGTATCTACGTCGGTTGTGCTTGGGATTGATGTTGGTGGGTCCAAGCGGCGAGTGATTCTCTTCTCAGTGATTTCTTTGTCAGGTTTTGTGTTTTCATTACAGCAACGCATGGCGTGTTCGTTGATTCCTGTGGTGCAACTCATGCGCTGCTGTGAGCAGGTCATCGAGTAGGGTGACAAATGAAAGCTTGTGAAAACACGAGTAAAAAATATATATATATAATGTAATTCTTGTGCGCACTTTTCTTTGTATTATTTTTAAAAAATTGCGAAAAATCGCTGTCCGCCAGCGTTATCTCAAAAAATTTTGAAAAAATCCTGGAATATTCTCCAAGTCGTGTAAATCGAACGAAAGTTATCACGAGTGCATTACCTTTAATAATTTATCTGGTATATAAAAAAAAACAAAAATTTCAAGGTCATCAATTTTCAGTAAAGGTTGGAAACAAACTTTGTAGAAAACTCATTTGGGGTGTGTTTTGTGAAGTCACTGATCATTTTTATACTTCCGTTACAAAATTTTTTATTTTACAAGCAATCAACGTACGGAACACTAATTGCGCAAGTTCAACTGGCATTTGACCGGTTATTATTTTCAATTTAATAGTTTTTTTTGGCAACTTTAAGTGTGTTTTCTCAAAAATATCACACGGTGAATGTCTTTTTTTTATGATTGTTTTTTGGATTCAGCATAATAAAAATACTTGAGAAAACACGAGTCTCACGTAAAAGACAGACATTTTTTTTTTGTTTATCTATGTTATTATTTAGTTATTTTATCAACAGCAAAACCTGAGGTATATTTTATCTGAAAAAGAAGAAACTTATACTTTAAGAATAGCATGGAACATATGCAGGATGACTCAAAATGACGTCACAAAACATTATCTGACTCCAAGATGTTTTATGTATTCCAAATCATCTGCGATATTTAAGTAACAATTAGGGAGAGTGCATACATTTACAAAAAAAATTGGAATTTTTAACTAGAAAAAATTATTTAAAAAAATGGTATAGCTAAGACAGACAGAAATCACACCTAAAAAAAAATATCTATTTGATTAAATCTTGGTGTTCTTCAAACATCAACTGAAAATTCCCAAAGAAATTAATATCTATGTTTTAAGACGCAAGACAGCAAGGACATTAATTCTGGACCCGAGAATTGACAGCGTAAATGTTCATATTCAGTGTTTTTGAAATATTAGATAGTTTAAAAAGTTCAATAGGAAATATCGTGTTATTAAACTCTAATCGCAAAACAATAGAAATAAAATAAAAGAAAGAGTATATTTAAATTGTAATGATGGTGGAAATACTGGAGATTTATATAGAATTAGGCTTTGCACTTAAAAAAAAATACATTAAAAATCATAAAGGGTTCATATGTTATTTGAACATTTTAAAAAACCGGTTACTTTTTTTTTTTTATTTTTTTTTATGGGTCTAGCACACGTGCTGCAGGGAAGTCCCTATAGCGCTCCCAGGAGCGGCATGTGTGCGGAAAAAGCGATTCACGTTGTTCTTGAATCGCTGTAAATTGTACTCGCTGGGAAACACAGGGTTGGGCAAATTATTCCAAA
>JAHKBH010003564.1:0-29854 GCA_019049505.1 Pachyrhynchus sulphureomaculatus
CATAGAAAATCGGAAAGAAAGGCGAGGTACCCGGTAGAGAGGGACTAATAATACTACCAAAGGTAGAAATATACACATTACATAAGATCATTGATGACCGATATAACAGAAATTGAACCTACACATCAAAGACACAACCTTGTGAAAATTATGTATTCAATAGTAAAGACAATGATAGCCGTACAACTAAAACAAAAAGTCGAAAGAAAAAAACGCGGAAAAAATGAATGAATAGGCAGAAAAAGAAGAAAGAGGCAAAAGAGTAATGTATTACGATCTATCTAATGATGATCAGCCGTCGGAAAACCCACACTTTAGATACCTGAATCCATTACTCACCGCCACCGTTGCAGGGTAGACTAACCATGTGAAAACGGTAAACTCCCTTAGTGAGGTACAGCTGCGCATGAATTTACTAACGGAGACCACCATCATACAGACCCAAATACAGAATCCTTTGTATAGAGGTTCTTGAAACTAAAAATGGTCCATAGAAAATCGGAAAGAAAGGTGAGGTACCCGGTAGAGAGGGACTAATAATACTACCAAAGGTAGAAATATACACATTACATAAGATCATTGATGACCGATATAAGTGAAATTGGACCTACACATCAAAGACACAACCTCATGAAAATTAGGTATTCAATAGTAAAGACAATGATAGCCGTACATTTAAAACAAAAAGTCGATAGCCGTACATTTAAAACAAAAAGTCGAAAGAAAAAACACGGAAAAAATGAATGAATGGGCAGAAAAAGAAGAAAGAGACAAAAGAGTAATGTGTTCCGATCTATCTAATGATGATCAGCCGTCGGAAAACCCACACTTTAGATACCTGAATCCATTACTCACCGCCACCGTTGCAGGGTAGACTAACCATGTGGAAACGGTAAACTCCCTCGGTGAGGTACAGCTGCGCATGAATTTACTAACGGAGACCACCATCATACAGACCCAAATACAGAATCCTTCGTATAGAGGTTCTTGAAACTAAAAATGAACCATAGAAAATCGGAAAGAAAGGTGAGGTACCCGGTAGAGAGGGACTAATAATACTACCAAAGGTAGAAATATACACATTACATAAGATCATTGATGACCGATATAACTGAAATTGGACCTACACATCAAAAACACAACCTCGTGAAAATTAGGTATTCAATAGTAAAGACAATGATAGCCGTACAATTAAAACAAAAAGTCGAAAGAAAAAACGCGGAAAAAAATAATGAATGGGCAGAAAAAGAAGAAAGAGACAAAAGAGTAATGTATTACGATCTATCTAATGATGATCAGCCGTCGGAAAACCCACACTATAGATACCTGAATCCATTACTCACTGCCACCGTTGCAGGGTAGACTAACCATGTGGAAACGGTAAACTCCCTCAGTGAGGTACGGCTGCGTATGAATTTACTAACGGAGACCACCATCATACAGACCCAAATACAGAATCCTTTGTATAGAGGTTCTTGAAACTAAAAATGAACCATAGAAAATCGGAAAGAAAGGTGAGGTACCCGGTAGAGAGGGACTAATAATACTACCAAAGGTAGAAATATACACATTACATAAGATCATTGATGACCGATATAACTGAAACTGGACCTACACATCAAAGACACAACCTCATGAAAATTAGGTATTCAATATTAAAGACAATGATAGCCGTACAACTAAAACAAAAAGTCGAAAGAAAAAACGCGGAAAAAGTGAATGAATGGACAGAAAAAGAAGAAAGAGGCAAAAGAGTAATGTATTACGATCTATCTAATGATGATCAGCCGTCGGAAAAACCCACACTTTAGATACCTGAATCCATTACTCACCGCCACCGTTGCAGGGTAGACTAACCATGTGGAAACGGTAAACTCCCTCAGTGAGGTACGGCTGCGCATGAATTTACTAACGGAGACCACCATCATACAGACCCAAATACAGAATCCTTTGTATAGAGGTTCTTGAAACTAAAAATGGTCCATAGAAAATCGGAAAGAAAGGTGAAGTACACTACACATCAAAGACACAACCTACACACACACACACACCCACGCACGCACGCACGCACGCACGCACGCACGCACGCACGCACGCACGCACGCACGCACGCACGCACGCACGCACGCACGCACGCACGCCGCACGCACGCCGCACGCACGCCGCACGCACGCCGCACAGTTAATGATAATTTTCGTTCAATCTATACCCCGTGGAGAATATTCCAGGATTTTTTCAAAATTTTTTGATCAGTACTTTTCGAGATAAGGTAGGGGACAGCGATTTTTCACGATTTTTTAGTGTGCGCAAGTATTACATTATATATATATTTTTTACTCGTGTTTTCACAAGCTTTCATTTGACACCACACTCGATGACCTAGTAAAAAAAATTTTTTTTCAGTTCCGATTTCACCCCTCAAAACGAATCTCTTAAGTCAAAATTTATGTTACGGTGATATAAAATGATCAGTGACTTCACAAAACACACCTCAAATAAGTTTTCAACAAAGTTTATTCCAATCTTTACTGAAAATTGATGACCTTGAAATTTCTGTTTTTTTTATATAACAGATAAATTATTACAGGTAATGCACTCGTGATAATTTTCGTTCAATCTACACTCCGTGGTGAATATTCCAGAATTTTTTTCAAATTTTTTTGATAAGTACTTTTCGAGATAAGGCGGGCGGACAGCGATTTTTCGCGATTTTTTAAAAATAATACAAAGAAAAGTGCGCGCAAGTATTACATTATATATATATTTATTACTCGTGTTTTCACAAGCTTTCATTTGACACCACACTCGATTACCTAGTAAAAAATTTTTTTTTTCATTTCCGATTTCACCCCCCAAAACTAACCCCTTAAGTCAAAATTTAATTTTCAAAACTACATGGCTCTGATGAGGCCATCAATTCCTATATTGCTACCAAATTTCAACTTTCTATGACAAGTAGTTTCGGAGAAAATCGGGTGTGACAGACGGACATACGGACAGACGGACAGACGGACAGACGGACAGACGGACAGACGGACAGACGGACAGACGGACACACGGACAGACGGACAGACAGACAGACGGACAGACGGACAGACGGACAGACGGACAGACGGACAGACAGACGGACAGACACCGAAGTGATCTTATAAGTGTTCCGTACGGAACACTAAAAATATGTGTTCCTATCTTAACTTCGGTGATATTGATCATTATTTAAAGAGAAACTTCTGTAACTGAATGTAAAGCATAAAATTTTGTAGGAGCCACTTAGACTCGCGAAAATGGCACGATAAATGAATAGTCTTAAATTCGTTCCAAAGTGGGATAAAACGAACAAAAACAATTGCTAGTATATCCGCCATGGATGCCTAAGTCTAAGAGTTTAAATCAGTTTTTTTGCCGGTCACCTGACAAATAAATGTCAACTTGTGATACATCGTTGGAAAGAGAATTTTAAAGCGAATTGAAATTGATAAAAAATATATAGGGTTCCATTAAAAATAAGAAATTTGCAGTCACTTCCGGTCAAACCGGAAGTAGTTAAAAATATTTCTTAAGTGATAAAAAAGCCTAAATATGTAACTTTCAAAATAAAAAAATTACAGGGTGTTACATTTTGGCTGTGTTACGCGGTATAGATGTTATCGTTATTTGTTGTAGATAAAATGAAAATGGAATACAGACGATTTCCAAACATGATAAGAATTGTTTTAGGCAGTTTTAAAACAAGAGATAATTTTATTTTAAACGCAAAAAAATCGACAATAAAAAGTCCTTATCAGCATTACCATTAATAACTACCAGAACGGTTACCAAGAAAACATAAAAATTTGAGATAAGAAAGCTTTATTTTTCTAGGGAATAAATTTATTACTATGACTTATACTTATGACCATATTTATGAGTCAGATGTTTACAAAATTATTTTGCATTGTTCTCAACGTTTTGTGTTGTTTCATTGCGGCTTTCCTTTTAAAAAAAACTAAATTTTAATTAGCATATTCTCGTATCAAAATATTTCTAAGAACCAAAACAAAAATTTCTCCTATACATAGGAAAGTAATAGAAATCCTCTAAACTATTAATATGTAATAAAACCATAATTATAGTAATTTTATCTGTTCGCTATTTGGAAATTTTAATAATAGTGGAGTATGAATCCGATTCAGATAATCAATCGGGATGATTTTCAATATAGCAGAAAAACAAGCTCGAGCACATACGCTATAGAATACCATTTTTTTTAAATTATAAATATTGTATCTATGATAATTTTAGGAAATGTATTAATGGTTTGTCAATAAAAGTTTCTGTTATCTAAATCATAATTTTACTGTAAAATAGGTAGTATTAGTGTTTTGTACGGAACACTTATAAGATCACTTCGGTGTCTGTCTGTCTGTCCGTCTGTCACACCCGATTTTCTCTGAAACTATTATACCGGCATAAGAGTTATATATAAATAGAAGACCTTGTGGTCAAAATCAGGTTGAGAAAACTCGTTTACGTTATGTTGGCACTGTTTGAAAGTAGTTAAATCGATTTCCTAGCTGTTTTTTTTTATAGGTCTAGCACACGTGTTGTAGGGAAATCCCTAAAGCGCTACAGGAGCGACACATGTGCGGAGAAAGCGATTCACGTTGTTCTTGAATCGCCGTAAATTGTACTCGGTGGGAAACACAGTCCTGGGCAAATTATTCCAAAGGGATGATGTTCTCCATATAAAAGACTGCTTGAAAAGCGTTGTACGAGGAGTAACAAGCTGAACCTCATACGGATGTGAAGTATTAGCGCGACGTGTACTTCTAACATGCACCGCTCTGGGAGGAATTAAGCGGGCCACATACTTCGAACACTTTCCATGAAAATACTTGTAGAATAGGCTCAAGTCGCCAACCGTTTTTCGATGTTCCAGCGAATCAAGCCCGCCGGTCAGTTCCGAGTCTCCAATCAGACAAACAGCTCTTCTCTGAAAAGAATCCAACAAACGCAGTGTATGTTTGGGAGCGGAGTCCCAATCATGGGAGCAGTATTCCATAGTTGGTCGAATTTGAGCTGTGTAAAGAATTGTTGTTGTGGAATATAAAGCTTTCTGGTTCGAAATAATATTCCCAACTTTTGAGAAGCTCTCCTTGCTATGCCTGCAACATGTTCATGCCAGGACATATTTGCTCCCAAATTAACGCCCAACAAATTGAGTGATGATGTTAGAGGAATGGAGTGCCTGACATAACTATGTCGGGTTCAGCAGTGTTAACTTTTTTAGAAAAAATTGTCTCCTGGGTTTTTGAAGCGTTAAATTCGGCTTGGTTACTGTCACCCCAAGATAGAATTTCTTCCAAGTCCTTGTTAAGTTGAATGACTTCCTGCTGCCTGCGAATATTCGTCTGAGTAGCCGATGTCCAAGCGTTTAAAGTGAATGAAGAGATAAGCGTACTGTCATCTGCAAAGCTGTAGATTGGATTCTCGGTCTTTTCCAGCAGATCGTTAATGTAAATGAGAAAGAGAGTAGGAGACAGTATGGAGCCCTGGGGTACACCGGCGTTGATAGTGAAGGTGTTAGAAAGAAATCTGTCGACTGCCACTTGTAAAGAACGCTCTCTGAGGAAACATGAGAGCCATAAACAGAACTTTTCAGACATACCATAAGAGCGTAGCTTAGCCAAAAGCCCATCGTGCCAAACACAACCGAATGCCTTGGATATGTCAAGAGCAACCGCTCGAGATTCTCCAAAGTGTTCAATTGCGTTGTTCCAAAGTCAGAAGATCTCCTGTTGATCTATTTTTACGAAAACCATATTGATGATCGCTAATAATGTTGAATCCTTCAAGATATTTTAGAAGATGCTGATTGATAGCCTTTTCCATGACTTTCGATATTATTTAAAGCAGTGCGATTAGTCGGTAGTTATTTGGCAAGCTCTTGCCTTTTTTAGGTATCGGCTGAACTGTGGCACATTTCCAGCAGGAAGGAAATATTCTCTTTCTGTAGGATAGGTTGAAAAGTCTACAGAAAACTGGTGTTAGTTCCTTTGCATAGTTTTTGAGAAGTATGACAGGTATTCCGTCAGAGCCAGAAGCTTTTTTGGTATCTAGCTTCATTAAAATATATTTTATGATACGCTGTCTGAAGGTAATATCGGGCATCCTTGACTGCACTATGGGAATAGTAGGTGGTGTTTTTCCTTGGAAATCGCCAGTAGAATGTGAAGCAAAGAGTTCAGCCAACAAGTTCGCTTTCTCAACGGTGTCGTTGCAATATAAAAATCTGGCCGTGTGAGTGGTGGTATGGTGGATTTGGTGAAATTTTGACTAACTGCCTTAGCGACTGTCCAAAAGGACCTGGAATTGTTGGGACAAGCGAGAAGTTTGTTTCTAATTCGTTGATTGTGTGCCTCCTTGGTTTCGTCGATAATTTCTTTGCATCTGTTCCTGGCACAAACAAAGGTGTTACGATTTATGGTGTTAGGATTTTCAGGCCATTGTCGGTAGACAAGATGTTTAGAAGCAACAGCTTCTTTGCATTTTCGGTCAAACCAAGGCTTGCCGTTAGTAGGGCGTTTCTTCGAAAAAGGGATGTAAGTCTCCGTACCGGCCAAAATAACATCGGAAACCTCTCTGGCGCAGTCAGATGGGTGGTCGGATCGAAAACAAACGTCTAACCAAGGGAAAGTTCGAAAATATTCCATGAGATCTTCCCATTTAGCAGATTTGTAGTAGCAAATCTTGCGCGGTTTAGGCGTTTCTCTGTTACTGATTGGTAGGATACTCGAAGTCGAAAGCAGTTTATGGTCGGAAGAACCTAACGGCGGATTTACGTTGACCGTGTAAATCTCCGGATTGGTGGTTAAAAATAGATCAAGAAGACTGGCGAACTCCCTGCCTCGATCAGGGATCTGTGTTGGTTCGTCAGTAAGCTGAGCTAAGCCACAACTGATTAAAAATGATTCGGCTTCACGACCTTCTTCGTCGGTAGTATTTGAATATTTAAGCTAGTTGATGTTGTGGACATTAAAGTCACCCAGGATGGCAATTTCGGCATTTGGATAGTTAATTTATAAGTGATCGATGATGTCTGCTAGAGAATTGAAAAGTGTTCTAAAGTTAGTATCACTTGGTGGTCGGTAGAGGATACAGATGAACCTTGTGGTTGGTTGAGTCGTTATTTTTAATCACATAACATCAAAGTTTGGTGGCTTCAGAGCCTCTTCTCGTCGGCAAGAGAGGTCGCTTCTGACAAAAAGACAGATTCTGAAGTTACGCCTAAATCGGGAATAGAAGTCGTACCCAGGATAAAGATAGTTGACTGTGCTGGTCGATAAAGTGACCTTGGTTTCACAGGTGACCTGACCTTGGTTTTACAGAAATCCAAAAATTTCTAAAAATCATGAAAATTTTACGGCATTAGCCTACAGTATAACACTTTTTTTTTAAACGTAACTATTTGACGTAGAGAGTTGAAATTTGGTACTAATATAGAAATTGATGGTCTCATCAAAGCCGTGTAGTTTTGAAAGTTAAATTTTAAGGGGTTAGTTTTGGGTGGTGAAATCGGAAGTGAAAAAAAATTTTTTTTGCTAGGTCATCGAGTGGGGTGTCAAAGTAAAGTCTGTAAAAACACGAGTTCAAAAATATATATAATGTCTTACATGCGCACACTTTTCTTTGTATTATTTTAAAAAAATCGCGAAAAATCGCTGTCCTTCCCTCTATCTCAAAAAGTACAAGTCCAAAAATTTTGAAAAAATTTTGGAATATTCTCCACGGAGTGTAGATTGAACGCAAATTATCACGAGTGCATTACCTTTAATCTGGTATATAAAAGAAAACAAAAATTTCAAGGTCATCAGTTTTCAGTAAAGATTGGAAACAAACTTTGTTGAAAACTCATTTGGGGTGTGTTTTGTGAAGTCATTGATCATTTTATAACTCCGTAACAAAAATTTTTATTTCAGAAGCAATCAACGTACGGAACACTAATTGCGCAAGTTCAACCTGCACTTGACCGGTTATTTGTTTTAAAATCACTTTTTCAAGTTATATTTAAGATAAAATATCGAATAGAAATAAAAAGAAACTGAATTTCTCGTAACGAAAAAATTGAAAAATAGGATAGTTTTTTGTATACTCTTTATTTTTCCTTCTAACCATCTTGAAGAGCATAAGAAAAGCTTCCTACGACCTTTTACCCTCAAGAAAAATCCATAATAAGATTTGGACTAAAATGCCAATTTTGACCAATCCTCTTAATACCTCTTAATAAAATTTGGCACACTTTTTTATTAATATAAAAGCTATATTTTCTTATAACTTGAAGCCGTAATATCGAATTGAACGGAAGTTACCCGTAAAAAACCATTTTTCAATTAGCCGTAGTAAATGCTTTTTTTTAGGTTATGTACTTATTATTTTTTTTTTGAGGAGTAAAATGAATTTTTTTTGTCGCATAATAACGAACAGAAGCGGAGATATTTAAGAAATAGTGAGCCGAAAGCGTTAAAATGTAGAAACATCCCTAAATTACCAGGACGTATTGATAAGCAATAGGTCTAGCAGAAGTACGAAGAACAGGAGAGGGATGCAAGATACTGAAGAGTGGTCATGTATTGTTCTACAAAGGAAGAGAAGAACTGAAAGAAGGAGGCGTAGGAATACTTATTAACAAGAAATTAGCCCAGAACATTATACAATTCAAAGCTATATCACACAGAGTAATCGCAGTAGAAATAACAATTAATAGCAGAACTAAATGTAAATTAATACAAATAAATGCACCAAGATCGACACATGAGGATGAAGAGGATGAACAATTTTATGAAGAAGTCAACACAGCAATAAAAAGTAGTAAGACAAGATACACGATAATAATGGGCGATTTCAACGCCAAGATAGGCAAAAAGGAGAAAGACATGGAAAATGAGGTCGGGCCTTATGGAATAGGAACAAGAAATCCAAGAGGAGTCCGCATAATAAATTATGCGAAAGAAAACAACCTATACATAATGAATTCCTTCTTTAAGAAGCCCGAAAGTAGAAGATGGACAAGGAGTAGCCCGGATGGATCAGTTAAAAATGAGATTGACTATATAATAACCAATGACAAAAACATAGTAAAAAACACTACTGTATTAAACGCAATAAATATTGGAAGTGATCATAGAATGCTACGAGCAAGGATCATCATAAACATCAAAAAAAGAAAGAAGAAAGATGGTACACAACAAAAAATGCAAATAGATTATGAACAACTTAAAATAAACACAATGGAGTACCAAAAAATCTTAGCAGCGGATGAAATCATGCAAACAAAAGTGAAAGAGCTAGAATTAAATACTCTGAATGGGAAAATAACTCAACCAGGGGGAAGGACAAGAAGGAAAAATTATGTAGAGATACACTGAACCTAATAGAAATAACCGGTCAAGTGCAAGTTGAACTTGCACATTTAGTGTTCCGCACGTTGAGTGCTTTTAAAATAAAAAAAATTGTTACAGAGGTATAAAATGATCAGTGACTTCACAAAACACACCCCAAATGAGTTTTCAACAAAGTTTGTTTCCAATCTTTAATGAAAACTTATGACATTGAAATTTTTGTTTTTTTTTATATACCAGATAAATTATTAAAGGTAATGCACTCAGATAAGGCGAGGGGGGGACAGCGATTTTTCGCGATTTTTTAAAAATAATACAAAGAAAAGTGCGCGCAAGTATTACATTATATATATTTTTTACTCGTATTTTCACAAGCTTCCATTTGACACCACACTCGATGACCTAGTAAAAAATTTTTTTTTTTTCATTTCCGATTTCACCCCCCAAAACTAACCCCTTAAGTCAAAATTTAACTTTCAAAACTACACGGCTCTGATGAGGCCATCAATTCCTATATTAGTACCAAATTTCAACTTTCTATGTCAAATAGTTTCGGAGAAAATCGGGTGTGACAGACAGACAGACAGACAGACAGACATCGAAGTGATCTTATTAGAAGAGCATGAGAAGAAGGGAAGAGCTTAAAAGGTACCCTGAGGAAAAACTAACGAAGGAAAATACAAAATAGTAAAACTGGTAGAAAATGAGAACAAAGAAATAACGCAGTCAGTAGAAATAGAAAAAACTATTGAAAAATATTATCAATCATTATATGAAATAAAAGTCCAACCAACAATAGGAAAAACAGAAGACCAAAGACCTATAGTGAAAAATGTAGGATAAAAAGAAATTCCCGAAATAACAGCGGAGGAAATAGAGTCTGCTATCAAAAACATGCCCAATAAGAAAGCGACAGGGGAAGACGATATAATAGTGGAAATGCTAAAATATGGCGGAAGGCCCATACTAGAACAACTAAAGATTCGCTACAACAAATGCCTCACAGAATGTAAAATCCCAGACGACTGGTTAAATGCATTAGTAGTACCTATATTCAATAAAAAAACCGGTCAATTGCAAGTTGAACTTGCACAATTAGTGTTCCGTACGTTGATTGTTTTTAAAATAAAAATTTTTGTTACGGTGGTATAAAAAGATCAGTGACTTCACAAAACACACCCCAAATGAGTTTTAAACAAAGTTTGCTTCCAATCTTTACTGAAATCTGATGACCTTGAAATTTTTGTTTTTTTTTTAAATACCAGATAAATTATTAAAGGTAATGCACTCGTGATAATTTTCGTTCAATCTACCCCCCGTGGAGAATATTCCAGGATTTTTTCAAAATTTTTTGATAAGTACTTTTCGAGATAAGGCGCGGGACAGCGATTTTTCGCGATTTTTTGAAAATAATACAAAGAAAAGTGCGCGCAAGTATTACATTATATATATATTTTTTACTCGTGTTTTCACAACCTTTCATTTGACACCACACTCGATGACCTAGTAAAAAAAATTTTTTTTCACTTCCGATTTCACCCCCCAAAATTAACCCCTTAAGTCAAAATTTAACTTTCAAAACTACTTGGCTCTGATAAGGCCATCAATTCCTATATTATTACCAAATTTCAAGTTTCTATGACAAATAGTTTCGGAGAAAATCGGGTGTGACAGACAGACAGACAGACAGACAGACAGACACCGAAGTGATCTTATAAGTGTTCCGTACGGAACACTAAAAAGGGAAATAAGTTCAAGATACAAAATTATCGACCTATTAGTTTGCTAGCTATTCTCTACAAAATATTTACCAAAATCATAACAAAGATTTGCAAACAAATTGGCCAATTATTAACCCCGAAAACAGGCTGAATTTAGGAAAGCATTTAGCACACTGGACCACCTACAAATCATGAAAGTATTGATTGAAATATCAAACGAATATAATATGACATTTTGGATGGCAGTAATAGACTACGAGAAAGCCTTTGATTCCGTAGAGATATGGGCAGTATTAAATGCCCCAAGTAACAGCAGAGTAGACAGCAGATATACAAATCTAATCCAGTATATATACAAAATGCTACTATGCAAATAACAACACCAATAACTACGAATAAAATCAAAATACAACGTGGAGTACGACAAGGAGACTCAATTTCTCTAAAACTTTTTACTGCAGCCCTGGAAGACGTCTTCAAAGAATTAGAATGGGAGACGAAGGGCATTACGGTAGATGGTGAGAAGCTGCATCATCTGCGTTTCGCCGATGATATAGTATTAATAGCAAACAACAAAAACGAACTGCAGGAAATGCTTAATGAGTTGAATGAAAAATCAAGAATGATAGGACTCAAGATAAATTTAAGCAAAACAAAATATCTAACAAACGAAATAGAGCCGTCACATGATCAACAAATAATAATAGAACAAGAAAAAATCGAGAAGGTCGAATCATGTAAATACCTGGGACAAAGGATAGAACTTTTCAAAAACAACCTGAAAACAGACCTAAATAGAAGAATCTCATTAGCATGGTCAGCGTTTGGTAGACTACAATCTATACTAAGATCGAACATGCCGAATATCTTAAAAGCAAGAACTTTTGACCAGTATTTGCTACCAGTCCTCACATATGGAACAGAGACCTGGTCATTTAATAAAAGCATAATAGATAAGCTCCAAAAAACCCAGAGAGCAATGGAGAGGAAAATATTGAATGTAACGCTGCAGATGACAGATGGATACGTCGAATAATAGAATGGCGATCACGCGAGAATAAAAGATCCAGAGGTAGGCCACAGACAAGTCACAATCATTACAACTAATTTCATAAATTCACAATTAGGAATATGGAACAGGACTGATGATATATAGATAATCGCTGGTTATGACTGGCTACAAAAGACAAACAACAGAGATCAGCAGAGGAAAGCACAGACTTACAAGGGAAGGTTTTATGTTCGACGATGGACGGAATAGGCTACTGATGATGATGATGATTGATAAGTTCCTAGCCTAGCATAGAAAGAACAAGCAAATCTCAAAAATAAAAATTTTTTATTCAATATAACCTCATTTCAACTTTGCGTACTTGAAGCAACGGTCATAAAGTAACTGTAAACCGTTGAAAATAATTCTTTATATTAGTAAGCAAACCAGTCTTGGACAGTTAGTGCTTATTCAAAATTCAATGTTTTTTCAGTTTTGGGAATAGGTGATAGTCCGAAGGAACTAAATTTGGTGAATATTGGGGATGATTAATCAGTTCAAAGTTTCAAAGCCTAATTTATTAAATTTTTTAACAGATCTCTCTAAATTATGAGAGCGTATTGACAAGTTTCTACCCTAGCGTAGAAAAAACAAGCAAATCTCAAAAACAAAAATTGTTTATTCAGCGTAATTTCATTTCAACTTTGTACACTTAAAGCACCGGTTATAAAGTAACATAGAACTTTGAAAAAAAAAATCTTTGTGTTGGTTGCCAAACCAGTTTTTTGACAACATTTATTACTGATTCAGTTGAATGAAATTCGTGTCCTTTTAATGTTTTTTTCAGTTTAAGGTATAGGTAATAGTCCGGTCATATCAGGTGAAAATGGGGGATGATCAATTAGTTCAAACCTTAATTTGTTCATTTCTTGCAAAACCAACGGTGCTTTTGGAGCACGTGCAACAGCTCTTCATATACTGTTCTTCCACATTTTTTCAGCATTTTTTTGTGAAGTTTAGTTAATAATAATGAATTTTATTCTCCAGGCATTGTTTTACCTTTTATACTTTATCTGGTATATAAAAAAAATATTTCAAGGTCATCAGTTTTTAGTAAAGATCGGAAAAAAAACTTTGTTGAAAACTCATTTGGGGTGTGTTTTGTGAAGCCGCTGATCATTTTATACCTCCGTAACAAACATTTTTATTTCAAAAACAATCAACGTACGGAACACTAATTGCGCAAGTTCAACTTGCACTTGGCCGGTTTTTATTAATTGCGGAAGATTACTTACTTTGTGGCCGGGATACAAAGGTTGCACGTCTGGTAAAGTTCCGTTTTTAGTGTTCCGTACGGAACACTTATAAGATCACTTATAAGTGTTCCGACAGACAGACAGACAGTCTGTCTGTCTGTCACACCCGATTTTTCTCCGAAATTGAAATTTGGTACTAATATAGAAATTGATGGCCTCATCAAAGCCGTGTAGTTTTGAAAGTTAAATTTTGACTTAAGGAGTTAGTTTTGAGGGGTGAAATCGGAAGTGAAAAAAAAATTTTGTTACTAGGTCATCGAGTATGGTGTCAAATGAAAGCTTGTGAAAACACGAGTAAAAATATATATATATATATATATATATATATATATATATATATATATATATATATATATATATATATATATATATATATAATGTAATACTTGCGCATACTTTTCTTTGTATTATTTTTAAAAAGTCGCGAAAAAGCGCTGTCCCCCTACTTTATCTCGAAAAGTACTGATTTTTTAAAAAATTCTGGAATATTCTCCACGGGGTATAGATTGAACGAAAATTATCACGAGTGCATTTTCTTTAATAATTTATTGGTATAAAAAAAAAAAAACAAAAATTTCAAGTCAATTATCACTCGTGATAATTTTCGTTTAATCTACACCCTGTGGAGAATATTCCAGAATTTTTTCAAAATTTTTTGATCAGTACTTTTCGAGATAGGGTGGGGGAACAGCGACTTTTCGCGATTTTTTAAAAATAATACAAAGAAAAGTGCGAGCAAGTATTACATTACATATATATTTTTTACTCGTGTTTTCACAAGCTTTCATTTGACACCACACTCGAATGACCTACTAAAAATTTTTTTTTTCACTTCCGATTTCACTCCCCAAAATTAACCCCTTAAAACAAAATTTGACTTTCAAAACTACATGGCTCTGATGAGGCCATCAATTCCTATATTATTACCAAATTTCAACTTTCTATGACAAATAGTTTCGGAGAAAATCGGGTGTGACAGACAGACGGACAGACAGACAGACGCCGAAGTCATCTTATAAGTGTTCCGTATGGAACACTAAAAACAACTTTGTTAATGTTTCCGAAAAAATGGACTATTTATGGTCAAGTATTTTAAATTACTAAGTTTTTTAGAGTTAAATAAATAAAAAAAAAAAAACAAACATATTTGAAATTGTTTCCAAAATAGATAAGTTCACACTCTTATATGTTAATACTAGCTACCGGTACTGAATATAGTACTTGATTTCCCTAAATAGAGTAGGGGAATTGTGATATTTTTAAACAAGACAACGGATTTCATCAATCATTTTCCGCGAGTAAACCATGTTTCAGGACCAAATATATCTTCATATTTCCTGCTAATACAAGACTATGAAATTACGCATCGAAACTTACCGATGACCTTCAGTACCATCTACATTCAACAATCAGACCAATTTCAATACGTTACCTTACCTCTGTGCATATGTACAACTTCAGACACAAAACAGAACAGATAAAGAATGCCATTCATAACATTATTTCCTGCCAAATCAATGTCCACAAGAAATTTCAATGAATGCGGTAAGGACAAGTAGAAAACACTGGACAGATGTCCAACTCTGTTTTATGGGAAAAAAAATTACTGTATCCCACTTCCTTGCAGCGCCGTTAAAAACCTAATTAATCGCACGTGTTCTGCTAGTAAAACAGGCCAGAAATATAATGTTGTTTACTTTCTCTATTAGCTAAAACTAGACACGATAATTTTACTTCATTAGATTAGATTTTTATTAATATAGCGAAAGACTGTGAACCAATCGTAACTTATCGTTTTCAGTCACCGTTCCTTTTGTTCACTGTTAATCTTGGGTGGCTTTTATATGTAAACAAGGACGGTCTTGTGTTCAACTGTAAAAATAGACTAATTAGATTAGAATAATTGACATCGTCTTCTTAACTCGGGTTTTTATTGTTATAGATTCGTATTATTACATTTACTCTACAGAGTGCGTCACTAAAATACGGACAAATTTGAATTTAAATTTTTCACCATATTGTGCCTCCACCAGAGGCCGTTGTTGACGTCTGAAAAAGCCTGATATTTCTACTAAACAGTCGTAACCTCAAAATGGCCACTATGTTGAAACCAAGTGGGAGTATAATCTAAGAGCTGCAGTCATCAAAGATCTTTGCGCCGGGCGCTCGGCAACGGAAATAATTGTGTTTTCTACCAGGTGTACAAGTATGAAATGCGAATTTTTTTTCTAAAAAAAACATGTTAAATTCGGAAGAATGATAAAAAGTACTTTATTCAAAGTATGCTCCATCGCTTGTTATACATTTTTCCCCTCTTTCGGGCAATTTGTGAATACCACGCCAGTAAACATCTTCCCCTTTTGCTGCGACCCATTCTTCACATCTTCGTACGAACCAAAGCGCTGCTCAGCAAGTGCGTGACCCATCGATGCAAACAAGTGGTAATCGGAAGGAGCCAAGTCTGGTGAGTAAGCCGCATGTGGTAGAACTTCCCAGCTGAGTGCTTCCAACGTGTCGCGAACTGGTTTTGCCGTATGTAATGGAGCTTTGTCATGAAGAAAAATGACTTTGTGTTGCCTCTTTCGGTATTCTGGCCTTTTTTCAAGCAGCGAACGGTTTAAATCGGTAAATTGTTGTTGGTAACGTTTAGTATTAACCGTTTCCCCAGGTTTTAACAGCTCATAATAGACCACGCCCCTCTGGTCCCACCAAACACAGAGCATCGTCTTTCTGCCAAAGCGATTCGTCTTGCGGTCGATACCCATGATTGTTTGCGCTTGGGATTCTTAAAATAAATCCACTTTTCATCCCCTGTAACTATACGATGCAAAAACGACTTCCTTTTGTACCGAGCGAGCAAAATGTCACACGTGTTTTTGCGCGTTTCCATTTGCCTGTCGTTCAACGCATGTGGTACCCATCTACCGGTCTTCTGAATCTTTCCCATCTCTCGTAGCCAATTGGAAACAGCTTGTTGATTAACGCCCAATTGCTCGGCGAGTTGTTTTTGTGTTTGCGAATCATCTTCGTCCAACAATGCTTGCAATTCCATATCTTCGTATTTTTTTTGGCGGTTTTCCACGTTCCTTGTCTGCAACATCGAAGTCACGACTTTTGAAACGCCGAAACCATCGTTCACACGTATCTTACGATGGAGCATGTTCACCATAAGCTTCTCGAAGTAATCGGTATGATTCAACAGCAGTTTTCTTCAAATGAAAACAAAAAATTAATGCTGTCCGCGAATGCTCTTTGTTCGGTATAAATTTCGACATATTGAACACAACAACACAACACTATGCACACACTTTTCCAATTTATCACTCATGTGCGTCTGACACTTGTTGATGACACAACAAAATGGCGCAGTGTCAAATCTTTATAGCACAAACTGCATTGGTGCACCATCTGTTGTCTGAAATCCGCATTTCATACTTGTACACCTGGTAGATACCCGAGATCAACTACTTATGACGTTGTGACCAAGTATACGGCTTCAAAAACGGTTTAATGAAGGTTCCAACATGCCGGTAGGGAAGAGTCACTTAAAAAAAATACAGCGAGGACTCCTGCAGTCGTCGAAAGGGCTCAAACGCTGATTTCGGTAGGTCCAGGAAGATCGTTGCGTAAATTGGCATCAGTTGTAAGTATTAATGAGCCAACAATACGTCGAAATGCTGAGAAGGACGATCGATGCAAATCGTACACACTAAATATACGATGAATTCTTTCCCAGGCTTCCAGTACGAAGCGATCGCAGTTACTATGCTCCTAACAGCCCAAATTTGAATCTCTTAGACTACTACGTATGTGGCGTAATTGAACGGGTCAATAATCAGTCGCAGTATTCTAACGTGACGTTATTAAAGACCGTTATTGAACCTGCAATAGGTCTAGGAGATCGAAACGAAAGAGAGAGGACACTAATAGATTTTCTATATCAAAATAATTTATATGTAACGTACACCTTTTTCAAAAAGAACAAAAACAGAAAATCGACATGGTCTAGCCCAGATAATAAAACAAAAAATGCAGTAGATTTCATAATCAGTAACAGGACATACATTATCCAAGACGTAAATGTCCTAAATAGATGTTCAGATGGGAGTGACCATCGCATTGTGAGAGCAAAAGTGTTTATTAACATTAAACAGGAAAGAAACAACATGATTCTTAAAAGAAACCAAAGAAATGGACAACCCTGGAGGATGTGGATTACTTTAGAAGAGAGATCGCAAGCTCCTTGGAACACAATGAAGACTTAGCAGTTGATGACACTGTAACATTCATTTTTTCCTGGATTTTAAGACCATGCAATGTTACTGATTCTTCACTTCAAATTGTATTTATTTTTATTTTAAAATATCGACCGGTATATTAAACAAAAGTTTCAGGACATTCAGTATATACTGTGTGGTGCGGGTTGCTGATCGAACCTACCGCCAGGCCGCGATTGGCGAAATGTTTGACCCGGAGTTTTGATTGGAGCGTCCGGATATTACCGGTAAAAATCGCACGATTATTTAAGGGCCTGAGAAACTACCAGCGGGGCTTTTTTCGATCGAGCCGCAGACCAGGCAGCACCGTCCAGCCGAGAGCCTATTTTCCATCTAGCCGAAGTAGGCTAATTTTCTTCAAAAGCCGCTAAGTAAAAGTACCAGTTTCGACAATAAAAGCTGTAGTGAGCTTTCTAAGTGTTAAGAAAAAGTGTGAAATCGGGCGAAGTCCATCACAGCAGGACTGAAAAAGAGTAAGTCAACAAAACTCCCTCCAATAGACTTATTTAAGAGCAGTGCCTTAACAGCAATGAATAACAGACAAAAAAGTGAAGTGTAAAACACGATGTCTCGCCTTCGGGGGTTGTAAAAGTTTAAAGTTTAAATGTAACAACTACTATTTAGGCTAGAATTTTTTGGTATAACTGTAAAGGTTAGAACTTTTTATTTTCATTTTAAAAATATGAATAAATTCTTTTTTTGTTGATTAAAGCTAGTGTCTCACTGAATATTTATTTCTCTTTTCAGGATCAGTTGTACTAGACTAATTATTTTTAGTAATATCCATAAAACACTTCAGTTTTTTCTCATTTTTCTTAGCTGAAGTTAAATCCTTTCTATTTTAAAATGAGTGGTGCCCAAAAAAAAGTCGTACAACTGAGGTTTCTTTAAAAATAGAATTAAATTCCAAAAAGACGTACAAAAATTATCTCTTACCCATATCTCTCCACCAAGGAAAACTGAGCTAGTATTTCTTTAATTTCTTTAGTTCTTTTAAAATCAGGTTTCACTCAATTCATTATCAGAAATTAAAGCGGGGCTGCAAGAAAATTGTGCTCAAGCTTGGGGGCGTCCAGTATTTAAAAATGTTACAAAATGACGCAGTCTACATGGGGCGAAAAATAAAGCAAAATTAGCACACCTTACAAAATTGCGCTCAAGCGTGGGACAAACAACTTCTCACAGGGTACGGAAAAAGATGCCTCAAACTGAGGACAGTTTAGCATGTCATAAAAAGACACCACATAAAAATAGCGCTGTCAACGCGGGGCTTTTGGAATTTTATTTTTTAAAAAAAGGGTTCAGTGTACTAGCTTTCGAACAAAATAAAAGCTCTAACTTTGCAGATATTTTTATTTCATAATATTAATTAAACGAAACTACACTATAGCTGTAAGACAAAAGCAGGAAATTTGTAGAATTTTTTTATTTCAATTTATCTGATATAGATATTTGAATTTTGTTGTTGACTCTAAGATAAGAGATTCCTACTTTTTTCTTAAAAGCTGACTTTATAATTCAGATTAGCAGATGTGTTGGTCGACTTTAATTTTGCATTGTTGATTTATTTTGCGGATAACCGAACAAAAAACTGTTCTTTTTTCTCACCTATATTTTGCATGAATATTAAAAATACTTTGCTGATATACGAAACGATATTTAGAGATTTTTTATAGGAAATTCTTAAGATATCTTAATAAAAGGATTTTAATACGAGGCAATACTTAGAATTTTTTTTTGAAATTGTTGAAGATTTTTTTTAAAGTTTGGTAAAGAAGTTTACATATTTTAAGTGCCTTTACAGATTTTGTTATTTTTTTTGACTATTGGGAGCACAGGAGAAATATTTTCACGGCTTTTTAAACAATTCTTTTAAATTTTATAGTATTCATTTATCATGGAAGCCTTCAATTTTAAAGTCAATCACCTATTGGAATATGAATTAGACTATGAACTAAAAATCCGTCGTACTTTCTCAGAACGTCCGGTCGCAGATAAAAGAAAGATTCTAACGAGGATCTTAAGTAAAGAAATTAATGAGCCGGGAAAAAACGATAAAAATAGGGGATGACACCCTGTCTTTTACAGAAGAAACGGCTGGTATCGAAAAGAGTTTAAATTCAATCCAAAACTTAATCGATAGTTATGACGGTGATCCAAATGATTCACTTGTACACCGGGTTAAATCACGTTTATCGCATGTAGCGGGTCGCGTACAAAGAATTCCCATGCCGGATGACGAAGAGGAAGCGTCGAAGTTTTCCAAATATGTTCAAGAAACAATAGCTACGTGTGTACTCATGGAAGCAAATCTTGCAGAAAAGATAGCTCCTGGCCATGAGTTACCACAACTGCCTATTACAACCCCAGTCATAAACGTACCAGCTCCAATCGTGAATTGCGCAGCCAGAAATATTCCTGTCAGCGAATGGCAATTGAAATTTAATGGAGACTCAAAGAGACTCTATCCTTTTTTGGAGAGGCTGACTGAAATAGCTCAAGCTAGGAAAGTATCGGAAGATGAACTTTTCAGCTCTGCTGTTGAATTTTTCACTGGCGATGCCTTCATTTGGTATAGAAGCATAAAATCAAGTGTCAACGACTGGCATTCCTTGGTAGATAGGCTAAAGAAGGACTTCTTGCACTGTGACGATGATGAAGAATTGTGGTCGGAAATAAAGAGGAGGCTACAAAAGAAGAATGAGTCCACTGTGATTTTTAT
This sequence comes from Pachyrhynchus sulphureomaculatus, assembly GCA_019049505.1. Classification (NCBI taxonomy): domain Eukaryota; kingdom Metazoa; phylum Arthropoda; class Insecta; order Coleoptera; family Curculionidae; genus Pachyrhynchus; species Pachyrhynchus sulphureomaculatus. The sequence goes on from JAHKBH010003564.1 coordinate 20,405, forward strand.
TGCCCACATGGAATCTTTATTTGGTAGGTTATCCACCAAGCCTTCGGAAAGTACCAAAGTTAAATTTATACGTAGGAATATTCTGCCTAGCTTCGTCAATCGGTTAGCTCTACTAGATATTAATTCGGTAGCCGAACTCGCCGGGTTATGTAGAAAACTTGAAGAGTCCGATTATTTGTTGGAAAAGAGCAGACCAAAAAGCGAAACTAATATACATCAGGTAAGGTATAATCCAAATGGCCGAAGTGGAGTCTCGACAAATAAAGATGGGAATTTAAATCGGAACTCTAGGAGTAACCGGAAAACGGGTAAAAGAAAAGATAGTGATTCTAAAATTAGCGACACTGCAGCTAAAGTGAATGACAAGTCGGTTTTACCTAAGGCAATTTCCACGTGTTGGAATTGCGAAGGTCCGAATCACACTTACCAAAGTTGTACAGCACCTAAGAGGGTATTTTGTTTCAAATGTGGAACAACTGGTGTGAGACTAGCATCATGCCCCAAATGTACAAAAAACGAGTAAGGACGGTATATTACCGAGGCGGATATACTAAGTCCAACAAAAAAGCCTCTAATCATTCGGCTAAGTCACAAGCTCACGTTCGCAGTAAAGCCCCTAATCCAAAACGTTCTAGAAACACGGATGGAAAAAAATATTCCAATAGATCAGATTGGACTAAATGGTTACAAAAAGTTTCTGATTTTTTTAAGGCTAATAAAAATTATCCTTCTCAAGTTAAAACTCCTGCTTCTCCAAATGGTCACATGTCTCCTTTATTCGTGCATAAATATTTAGACAACAGACCGCATATCAAGATCAATCTATTAGGTGCCCATTTCTCGGCTTTATTTGACTCTGGTGCAAATGCCTCCGTTGTAGGTCAGAATGGTATTAAGATTTTAAGTCGTTTAAGTATAAAAATATGCCACGTCAAAAATAGAAGTGTTACCACTGCAGATGGCAGCCGTTTAAAAGTTTTAGGTACGGTTGAGTTGCCGCTAGTCTGCAATGGTCATTGTTTAGTAATCTCTGCTCTAGTAGTACCTTCTCTATCACATACTTTGGTTCTAGGATGTGATTTTGCACAAAAATTCGGAATTTTAGTAAATTTTAAAAATAATTCGTGGTATCCACAGTCCCTAGAAGTCAATTCTCAAACAAGTTTTAAAGATTGTTATTCAGAAAGCTCTTTAGAAAACCTTTTCTCGCGTCTATGTACCCTAGAAGATCTCTCGCGGACGGAACGCTTAAAAGCAGAAAAAGTAATAAGCTCTTTCAATGAAATAAGTAGTAAAGATAGGTTAGGCCGAACGAATAAAATCAAGATGTCTATAGATACGGCTGATGCCAGTCCTGTAAAGACAAGGCCCTTCGCCATGTCTCCTTATATGTCAAAAGTATTAAATAAAGAGTTAGACGAAATGTTGAAACTCGGAGTGATTGAAGAATCAAACAGTCCTTGGTGTTCTCCAATCTTATTGGTGAAAAAGGCCGATGGACAGTATCGTCTGTGCTTTGACGGAAGAAAGCTCAACGAGGTCAGCAAATTTGATAACTACCCATTACCGAACATCGACAGAATTTTGACATCACTCAGGAATGCTAAGTATGTATCTTCGATAGACCTTAGAAAGGCTTTCTGGCAAATTCCTTTAGACAAATCCTCTAAAGAACCTCGGCCTACTACCGCTTTTGCAGTAGTAGGCCGAGGTCTATTTCAGTTCGTCACTATGCCGTTTGGTCTAAAGAACGCTGCTCAAACTCAGCAACGTTTAGTGGACGCTATATTTGGTCCGAAATATGAGCCACATATTTCTACCTATCTCGATGATATTTTAGTAACATCGGAAGACTTCGAATCGCATATTCGCTTACTTAAGGAAGTAAAAGATAAATTGAAAGAGGCCGGACTGACGATAAATTTGAGCAAATGTGATTTTTTCAAAACTTCTCTAAAGTTTTTAGGCTATATTGTAGGCTCAAATTCCTTGCGTACCGATCCGGATAAAGTAGCAAGCATGGTTAATTATGCGAGACCTACTAATACTACGGAAGTTAAGCGCTTCGTAGGAATGTGTTCATGGTATAGACGTTTTATCGAGAATTTTTCTACCTTGTTGTCACCTATTAATGATCTTTTGAAAGGACGGAAAAAAGGACAATCGATAGATTGGACAAAGGCAGCCGAAGAATCTTTTATAAAGATTAAAGAACTATTGGTTTCAGCTCCCATTTTATCCCAACCAGACTTTTCCCAACAGTTTTATATTTCTAGTGATGCTTCTAATACTGGTTTAGGGGGCGTCCTAACACAGAAAATCAATGGTGAGGAAAGGGTGATAGCGTATGCCAGTAGAACTTTATCAAAGGCTGAACGTAACTATTCGGTTGTTGAAAAAGAATGTTTAGCAGTACTCTTTAACATCGAAAAGTTTCGACCTTACATAGAAGGTGTTCCTTTCACGGTCATAACAGATCATTATAGCTTATTGTGGCTTAATTCTATTAAAAATCCTAGTGGCAAACTAGCGCGTTGGGCGATTAGGCTGAGACAACACACGTTTACTTTAATTCATAGAAAAGGAGTCCACAATGTTATTCCTGACGCTTTGTCAAGAATCCCAGATCATACAGCGGACGAAAACAGTCTTAATGCACAGTTTGGCGTAAGAATTGATACAGTAGATGTAGATCGCATTGACCCATGGTACGACAATTTACGGCAGCAAATTAAAGAATCTCCTCAAAATTTTCCACAGTGGAAGGTGGAAAATGATTTCGTGTACAAATTTATCCCAAACCAGTTGCCTTTAAAAATTAATGTACCCGAGTGGAAAATACTAGTTCCTAAACCACAGAGAGAGGAAGTTATAGACATGTGTCACACTCCTCCTACTTCTGGTCATTTTGGCTTTTATAAAACTCTTCACAGGGTTCAGGAACAGTATTATTGGCCAAAAATGCGTTTCGACATCGTAAAGTTTGTGAGGACTTGTGAAGTATGTGGAGCGCAGAAATCTCCAAATACACTACCTATGGGACTGATGGGAAAAGAGAAAACGGTTAATTACCCTTTTCAAGTCATAGCAGCTGATCTAGTAGGCCATTCCCACGTTCAAAAAAGGGAAATAAATGGCTTCTCGTGGTTTCTTGCTGGTTTACAAAGTATACCATGCTATTTCCTTTGAAAAGCTCTAAAGCTGGATATATAGAGAGAATTTTGGAAAATAATGTCTTTCTAATCCACGGTGTTCCATCGCTCTTGATATGCGATAACGGTACTCAGTTTACCTCTAAGAGTTTTAAGAGCTTAAGTGAAACTTATGGTTTTAACATCCGTTTTAATCCCGTGTACTCTCCCCAATGTAATTTTGTGGAACGTAATAACCGAACAGTCGGGACCGCTTTAAGAAGTTACGTGGATTCACATGACACTTGGGATAGCAATATTTCCAAAATCCAACAAGCGATAAATACCGCGAGACACGAAGTAACAGGGTTCACACCGTCTTTCTTAGTTTACGGCAGACATATACCTCTATCTGGATCATATTATAAAAACTTAGACTTGGATGTCAATGCTGACAGCGAAATAATTCCGGGTAACAGGGGCGCGTACGCCGAAAATTTAAAGGGTTTAAAAGATATTTTCACCGACGTGCGTAGTAGGATACATAAGGCTTATGAGCGGAACAGTAAGTCTTACAACCTTAGAAAAAGGGATTTTTCCTTTAAGATAGGTGATCACGTTTGGCGAAAAAATAAAATTCTTTCCAGTGCAGCTGATAAATTCACATCTAAGTTGGTACCTAAGTATGTGCATTGCGTGATTAGAGAAAAGATTTCGGATTTAGTTTATGGTTTAGTTAATTTAGATGGGACTAAAGTAGGACGATGGCATATTAAAGACTTAAAACCATTCAATGAACCTAACCCTAATGAAAGTTTGTCAGAAGAAGAATAATTTATATTTACATTATCTTAATTGCTTAAATTTTTTTTGATGTTGCTCTGTAGAGGTGACGACCTCGTTTTTGACTGTTATAAAAGTTGAGCAGAGTATAGCTTACTTTTATAGTTTTTTTTTTGCTAAGGTTTTGGGTATTGGCCATATCCCAAACCTAGGTTGATTGTAGTTGATGTTTAGCATCGACTCAGCTGTTGCGAGCTTGCGAAAGAGTCACACTCAGGATATATCATAAGACTGGTATGTCGGTGGTCGCGGGATTTGATTTGCTTATGACCCCAAATAATATCCAGTTCTTGACACTTGGAAGCGAAATTTTGATTAGAGGCAATCCAAGGTGATCTTGAGTTAGGACGAGCGCAGGATGAAGCTCGTGTTGTATGATGTAGAGTCAAAATGTGATAAGAGCAATTTCAAAGTTTGCTACCCGAGAGGGTGTATTTTTATTACCTTAGTGGTATATTTTGGGTGCAATTAAGAGTAAATTGATTTTGGTTTATCCAGTAAGTCTAAGACTTGGATTATTTTGATTTAGATCTTCTTCTGAATTGACAAACTAAGGGTATTTTCTATTTTTTTCAGAGCCGTTTAAACGTTACCTTTGAGTCACAAATTTTTTAAAATTTTTTTGCATAGGCTCATAGGCGTCTGATGAGTTTTTTCGGTTTACTATCAGATTGATAGAAAATTGAAGTTCTGCAGGAGAACTAAAGGCTGATCATTTACAGGAGATGAGAGCAGAGTAAGACAGTCGTTTCACAAAAAAATGATCAAAATCTGATACCGAGATGAGAACCTTGTCAAGAGAGGCTAAGCGCAGTGAAGGAAGATTCCTAACCGAATTTTTAGATTTCCAAGAGGTAATCTAGAAGTTTGGGCTGACAGAAAACGGTTATGCCTGATACCTGTAGCAGTTTCTTCTAGAGGCTATTGTTTAGGGAGACGATTAACACCATGATCGAATATTTTAGCTGTCAACGATGTTTTCTTCTTGTTTCTGATTAAGCTGGGAAAGCTCTTGTCGTCTTCAAAAGTTTTGTTGCGTTGCCACCGGAAAATTGAGCAATTTTTGTTTCATGTAGCCTTTTTAAGCTCATTTTCGTTTTTTAAAATTTCGTTAGAAGCTTGGTTAAGTCAACCTTGTAAACCTTTTAGGTTGTATCCCATGAGTTATCTGTTTTTACAGGCTGTGATGCACCGGGTGCTAACAGATGCCGTTACGACGTTTGGCAGGGAGTTAGTCTTCCTGAGGAACAGACTGATTGGAAGGGTAGTCTATGGGGGGTGAACGTTTGACCTTTGGGACCTTTAAAGGTTTTGTTACCCAATGGTTATTTCTATTTGAACCAAAGGAGAGCCTAACTACTGTAGTCGACCTCAGCTCCAATTAGCCTATTAGTGGTGACAGGCTGTTGGCAGTAGTGTATTTCGGAACACCCTATTGATTAATTTTTTTGACTTATGGTGGTGTGGTAGACACCGTTTTAGTTTAGTGGATGCTATAATCTACTCCCTTTTGTTGGTGGACTCCAGGGTCACCAATTCTGTATTTTTTTGTCTCCACCTTTCAGTATATCGTGGTGAAGTGTTTGTCTCCTGTTATGTGGGATGGATTGAATGTTTTTCGTTGTTGTTCTAGGGCGAGACCAGTACACGAGGGTTCTTCATGCAACTTGAAGAGGCGCAATGCTGGTTAAGTTTTATTTCTCTGGGTAGCCACCCTGAAGAATGACGGAGAGCGTTTTTTTCTGGCTCATGTTTCTAGGCAGATTTGTCACTTTGGTGCGATGTGCCGAAGATTTGATTAGCTTTGCTAAGAGCTTTCACCAAGCTCAGTATGGAGTAATCATCACCTAGAGTTAGGGATTTGAACTCCTGTATATATTTCTGTATATATTACTGTACATATTTCTGTATATATTTCGGTGTATGTTGGTTGCCTGAGGGCATGTGCTCAAAATGCGAGATTTTGAGTCGTTTTGCTTATGGACTCCTATATAGGATTATGACTTTAGGGAGGTCCTATTTCGAGACTTGCTGTCTCATATAGTTATGTTGGGAATGTTTCCTAGAATGTTAGTTGCGCGCGGACTAATCATTCTGTTCTTAGTGAACATTGCTTTTTGAAGCAGGATCATTCAGTTTAGTGAATTTTAGCTTTTATAGCTATTCACGGTGTTTAGAGTGAATTTTAGCTTTTGTAGCTATTCACTGCGCTTATAGTGATTTAGTTAGCTTTTATAGCTGCTCACTATGATCATGGCGAGTTTGTTCTTTTAGAACGCAGACTTTGTGTAGTCGAGGACTATTTACAGAGTGTTTTCTTGGCGAGGAGCCGAGCTTTTTCTGGTGATATACCAGAGTGTTTTCTTGGCGAGGAGCCGAGTTTTTTTCTGGCGATATACCAGAGTGTTTTGTTGGCGATGAGCTGACGTGTTTTCTGGCGATCAACCAGAGCGTTTTCCCTAGCGATTTTAGCATGTCTAGATGTCTTAGGACGTCGACATTGCGATATGGAGTGCGATTATTTTCTGAGTGCGACTAGTAGTGATACTAGATTTAGAATGTTCTCTTAGCGATGAGCTAGAGCATGGATAGCGATTTTTCCCGAGCGTTTGTCTGGATATTTATCCAGATATTTTTTTTTTTTTGGCCTAGTGCTAAATGGTCTGACAAGACTTTTTCTTTTTAGTGTAAGTGTTTGCACTAGAATCATTTTTTTATTTTTTTTCTTTATTTAAGAATTTTATAAATTTCTTTTGCTGAAATAAAAAAAAAATTTTCAGACAATCCTTAAAAGATTTTAAGGGGGGTGTTCATATTTTATTTCAGTTCATTTTTTTTGATTTAGACAAGAGTCTAGACAGTTATTTTTTGTTTTGGTAACAATAACAGAGCTGATTCTTTTATATAAGAAGACCGCGATTGTTACTTCGAACAGGTATTTCTTATGTTCATGCAAGGATTTTTATTTGCTTTTTGATGTACTTAACCTTAGTGCTTAATTAAGTTAAGTCTAGTTATAAGATTCTTGTGTACATGCAAAAATTTTCATTTGGTTTTCATTGTACTTAATATTAGTGCTTAATAGAATTAAGTCTAGTAGTAAGGACCGAAGTTTGTAATTTTGTTTTAAGTTCTGACCTTAGTATTAAGTGATAGTGTACCACTTTGTACCTTTTCATCAGTAGCCTTAGTTTAATAGACTAGTGTAGTCTATTTCTTTTTGGAAGGGGGTAAATGTAACATTCATTTTTTCCTGGATTTTAAGACCATGCAATGTTACTGATTCTTCACTTCAAATTGTATTTATTTTTATTTTAAAATATCGACCGGTATATTAAACAAAAGTTTCAGGACATTCAGTATATACTGTGTGGTGCGGGTTGCTGATCGAACCTACCGCCAGGCCGCGATTGGCGAAATGTTTGACCCGGAGTTTTGATTGGAGCGTCCGGATATTACCGGTAAAAATCGCACGATTATTTAAGGGCCTGAGAAACTACCAGCGGGCTTTTTTCGATCGAGCCGCAGACCAGGCAGCACCGTCCAGCCGAGAGCCTATTTTCCATCTAGCCGAAGTAGGCTAATTTTCTTCAAAAGCCGCTAAGTAAAAGTACCAGTTTCGACAATAAAAGCTGTAGTGAGCTTTCTAAGTGTTAAGAAAAAGTGTGAAATCGGGCGAAGTCCATCACAGCAGGACTGAAAAAGAGTAAGTCAACAAAACTCCCTCCAATAGACTTATTTAAGAGCAGTGCCTTAACAGCAATGAATAACAGACAAAAAAGTGAAGTGTAAAACACGATGTCTCGCCTTCGGGGGTTGTAAAAGTTTAAAGTTTAAATGTAACAACTACTATTTAGGCTAGAATTTTTTGGTATAACTGTAAAGGTTAGAACTTTTTATTTTCATTTTAAAAATATGAATAAATTTTTTTTTTTGTTGATTAAAGCTAGTGTCTCACTGAATATTTATTTCTCTTTTCAGGATCAGTTGTACTAGACTAATTATTTTTAGTAATATCCATAAAACACTTCAGTTTTTTCTCATTTTTCTTAGCTGAAGTTAAATCCTTTCTATTTTAAAATGAGTGGTGCCCAAAAAAAAGTCGTACAACTGAGGTTTCTTTAAAAATAGAATTAAATTCCAAAAAGACGTACAAAAATTATCTCTTACCCATATCTCTCCACCAAGGAAAACTGAGCTAGTATTTCTTTAATTTCTTTAGTTCTTTTAAAATCAGGTTTCACTCAATTCATTATCAGAAATTAAAGCGGGGCTGCAAGAAAATTGTGCTCAAGCTTGGGGCGTCCAGTATTTAAAAATGTTACAAAATGACGCAGTCTACATGGGGCGAAAAATAAAGCAAAATTAGCACACCTTACAAAATTGCGCTCAAGCGTGGGACAAACAACTTCTCACAGGGTACGGAAAAAGATGCCTCAAACTGAGGACAGTTTAGCATGTCATAAAAGGACGTCACAACACATTTGAAAACATCAAAAATAGTATAGAAAATGCCGTTGACAAAACTTGCCGAAAACAACAAAAAGAACAGAAATTAAATCAAAGAGTAAAACAACTAATGAAGCAAAGGACAGAAATGGTAGATAAGACTGCAGATGAATACAGAACTATAAACAGAGAGATATCGAGGGAAATTACAAGAGATAAAAGACAAAATAATGCAGAGGAAATTAAAAAAGTTGTAGAACAGAATAAAAGCTTAAAAGTCTTGAGAAGGAAGGACACAATGGGAAGGAAAGACATATGCAAAATTAAGGACATGTATGGTAATGTAATAACAAACAAAAGACATATTTTACAGATTATCGAATTATTTTATCAACAATTATATACCTTACAAGATAAATGAACAGAAATCAACATACCAAAAGTCCCACATCAGCCTTGAAGAACATGAAAAATAACAAAGCTCAGGGTATAGTAGAGGCCACTAAACAAGGGGGACAACAAATTATCAAATCACTTAAAATGTTATTTAATAAATGTCCCCTGAAAGGAATAATTCCATAGCAATGGAATAATGCAACTATTGTCATCATGCATAAAAAAAGTAGGTACTTCAGACCTTACAAACTATCGACCCATTAGCTTCCTAAGCCATGTATACAAGTTATTTACAAAAATACTTACCAAACGTCTAGCAAATAAATTCGAGTTTTTCCTTTCAAATGAACAGGCAGGTTTCTGCTCGGGGTATGGAACAAACGACCATCTGCTTACAGTTAAAATTCTCATTGAAAAAAGTATAGAATATAATAAGCCTCTTGTGCTCATATTTGTGGACTTCGAAAAGGCTTTTGATTCTGTAAACCAGCAGAGACTTTTGGAAGCGCTTGCTGAGTATCGTATTGATCATCGATATTCCAATGTAATTAAATACATATAGGAAAATGCCACCAGCAAATTTCGAATCGAAAGAGGACTGCGGCAGGGTGAACGCTCCCACTCAAGCTTT
>JAHKBH010003576.1:0-29049 GCA_019049505.1 Pachyrhynchus sulphureomaculatus
AGCATCGGCACTCAATTTGTTGGGCGTTAATTTGGGAGCAAATATGTCCTGGCATGAACATGTTGCAGTCATAGCAAGGAGTGCTTCTCAAAAGTTGGGAATATTATTTTGAACCAGAAAGCTTTACACTCCACAACAACGGTTAATTGTTTACAAAGCTCAAATTCGACCAACTATGGAATACTGCTCCCATGTTTGGGGCTCCGTTCCCAAACACACACACTGCATTTGTTGGATTCTGTTCAGAGAAGAGCTGTTCGTCTGACTGGAGACCCGGAACTGGCCATCAACCTTGATTCATTGGAAAATCGAAGAACGGTTGGCGACTTGAGCCTGTTCTACAAGTATTTTCATGGAAAGTGTTCGAAGGATCTAGCCCGCTTAATTCAGCTTGTTACTCCGCGTACAACGCTTTTCAAGCAGTCTTTTATATGTAGAACATCATCCCTTTGAAATAATTTGCCCAGGACTGTGTTTCCCACCGAGTACAATTTACAACGATTCAAGTACAGCCTGAATAGCTTTTTCCACACACATGCCGCTCCTAGAGCGCTTTAGAGACTTCCCTGTAGCAAGTGTGCTAGACCCATAAAAAAAAACACTTAGAAATTGGTTGTCCCTCGTTTAACCAGGTACTAAATATTCTAGCGAGATGTTCGTGGGTGCTAGAGAATTTTTTCTGTCAATAATTTTTGATGGTATCTAATACTGGGTAAGCAAAGGTCTTTATGGGTTTAATTGTGTTTGCAACCTCTTCTTTGTGATCGCATAATTACCTACGTTCTGCTGTTGGACCTGCAAGCAGTAAGTCCCGAAGCAATCTAGGGCAGGAGTGTCTGCATTCAATGGTTTCTTTGTCTCATAAATGTCCTTGCAGTATGTTGTTACCCGTTCTGTGGATAACGATGTTTTATGTTTGGGTGCCTCTTCCTGGAGTAAGCGAGATAGTTGTGTGGGGAAAATCCTGTTATCGGCAACAGAGTTTATTCGTTTGCGAGGCGTTTCTTGGCCACCACTAGAGCTCGTATCCGTTCCAGTCTTTAGAAAGTGTGTGATTGTTATGAGGAAGCTTCTGTGCTATTTTTATTCACCTTGGCTGTGAATAGTCGTCCAGTTATTATATACTTAATCACACACTGAATACGGGAAGCCTGTTGCCTAACCTCCTGAATCTTTCTTGAGCCCTGTTCTACACGATTTTCATTATCTACGTCGCCATGTGGATGGTTTGGCATTAGTTTCTGAGGCAAAGTGGTATACTGCGTTGTTTAGTATCTCCATCGATACATTTTTCTGGAAGTTCAATTCGGAGACGTTAATTAGCATTTATCAGGTCTTATGGCTTTATATATACTTTTCCACATATTTTTAATCTTTCTCTCATGAAGTCCGACATTGCTGTTTAAAACAATGTCGTCCACACTGTGGTTTATTTGCTGAACCACTGCCTCCGGTTCTTCACGAGGCGTTCGAACGTAGCCGGATGGGCGAAGATATGCCGTGTAGTCTCCTAGTTTTTGGCTCGAGACGTTTTGATACCTGGAAGTTTTTGGCAATAAAAAGAATGCATTCGGGTCATATATCCTCTACGCGTCGGCTTAAAATCTTGGTAGCAATCGTAAAAGTCATCCCTGGGTCTATCAGTTCACTTGAAGCGTACTTGTTCATTGCCAGGGTCGTCACCTAGGGGCATCCGTCCTGCAGCTCCTCCACCTTGTCCATCTCTATCCGATCAAGACGGGTTATCAGAAGCTTTTACCTCATTATTCATCGTAAACAATGGGTTTTCCGAGTTAACGATGGGCTGTTGACACATCGCTACTCGACGTTTGCGTGGGCTGTCGGAAGGATTCGGGTCCCTATGGGTCACTGATATTACTCGTGACTTTTTAATGTTCGCTGGCAGTACAGTCTTACATCTTAGTAGTTCACTGTAGCTGAATTCGCCAAGCAAGTGAAACTAGGCCATACAATTAGTATTATTATTATAATTATAGTCGTTACTTTTGTTTTTCTTTCTCATATTTGGTCAATGTAGTTTTATGTTTGACTGACAGGCCTAAGCCAAGTCAGCACAAACGTTACCATTGCGTATTAAGGAATGACCTGACAATGTTACATGTTTTTAAAATCATAATTCTGAATGTTTTTGTGTATGTTTGTGTTGAGTCCTAATTGTATAAGTGTGGTGTGAATGTTGTTGGTGTAAAGCCTGTGGCCGATATGACGAGGGCGACAATGATGACTTTTTCTTGTTTCCATAGCCTTTTTATTTCTATGGTAAGATTTGTGTATTTGGAGATTTTTTCTGTGTATTTCGTTTGGATGTTTGTGTCGTTGGAGACAGCTGTGTCAATTAGATAGGTGACTTCTCCTTTTTTGTATTGAAAAGTAATATCGGGTCTACCCGAGACTGAGGTCTACTCGGGTCTACCCGAGAGTGGAGACTGTTTTATCTTTTTGGATACTAATGTTCCAGTAGATCTTGTAATCCTTATTTTCAAGTATGAATGTTGGTGTGTATTTGTAGTAGGGATCTGTGTTTTCTATAAGTTTGTATGTTATGGCCAATGCTTGACAAGACTACTTTTGCCGCTAAGTCATGCCTGGCTGGGTATTCTTTGGTGGCATTTCCTGCATCTGTCCTCTGTAATAGTTGAGTCTTTGATGATATGCTTTTGGTAGTTTGTAGTTAATATGACTTTATCCTGGATGGCAAGTAAGAAGCCTTCTGTTTCAGGGAATAGCTGCCCATCCTGTAAACAGGTGTATGATTGTTTTTTGTTTACGTGGTCTTGTTCTATGTAGTATCTGTTTTTCGTGGAGTGTTTTTTCTGATCACGTTTTCATATTTTCCTGTTGTAAGTGTCTGTTGGATGGTCTGCCTGGGATAAATCGAGAAGTGTGTAGTTTTTTTCTGCTTTCACTTTGGCTGTGTGGAGGCTGGTTTACTTGATGTGGAAGAATTTCCTAAGTGCTTATATTTGTTTTGTATGTAGTGACCTGATGTCTATGATTCCTCTTCCTCCTGCCTTCCTCTCGATGGTAAGTCTTTCTTTGCATGCGTTGGGGTGTAATTTCCTGTATTTGGTGAATTGAGAACGTATAAGGATGTGAATGTTTTCTATATCTGTGTATGACAATTTGATGATACCAAATGATGTGTTTGCTTTAGTTAGATTCTTGGAGTTGGGTTTTGTTTGTAAGAGTTTCGTGAGTCTGTTTTTGAATTCGGTTCTGAGCTCTGTTCTGATGTGAGTGCGGCTGAGTTTGGTGCTTTGTTGGAAGCCTAGATATTTGTATGTTTCTTTATCGAGCATGTTATCGAGTGTTTCGTTGTTGAGGTTTTCTTGTTGCCTTTCCATTGGCCTTTGTTGATGTGCATTTACTTATACCAAATTCCATATTGATATCTAAGGTGAATATTTCTGTGATTTTGAGGAGTTGTTTCCGCTGTGTTTTTGTGGCAGCGTAGAGTTTTATGTCATCCATATATAGGAAGTGGTTTATATTATATTGGTTCACTTTTTGGTGTCTGATGTTAAAGCCATAGTCTGTTCTGTTTAGTGTATTTGGGAGTGGATTGAGACAGAGGCAAAACCATAGAGTGCTGAGCAAGTCTCCCTTAAATATACCCCGTCTGATGTACACCTCTTCTGTTTCGATGCGTTCGGTTTGTGTTTTTAGGTGGATTTTGGTTTTCCATGTTTTCATAATTTGCGCGAGAAAGTGTCTGAGGTTGTGGTTGATTTTGTAGAATTCAAGGGCTCTGATTAACCAGGTGTGGGGTATGGAGTCGAAGGCTTTTTTATAGTCTATGTATGCGATGTGAAGGTTTCTGTGTTCTTCTCTGGTTTGTCCCATAATCATGCTATCTATGATCAGCTGCTCTTTGCATCCTCGGCTATTTTTTCTGCACCCTCTCTGCTCTTCTGTGAAAATATTATTATGATTTTGTCTGATTTTGATTGTCTGTCTGATTATTATGATTATTATTATCATTATTATTATGATGATGAGGAGTATGGGAGACTAGGCCAAAAAGTCGTTATTGGCAAAGAAGGTAGTTTTGATGATGATGATTTCTTAAAGGTAGTTTTCATTTGGTATAAAAAAGGCAAAAGTAAGTTTTTTATGAGGGAAATTAACCGTTTTTTTTTGTGTGGTATTAAGTATTTTATTTAAATTAAAGAAAGTCCTCCAATTAGAGATACAAACCATCAACCCTTTCTATTACAAATTGGATTTTATTAGCATTATACTAACGTGGTGTGTTAAAACCATTTACAAATGAAATGGTTTCAATCAGAAAAGGTTGCAGGTTAAAAAATCATGAGATATTAAAAATAAACTCACCATCGTCGTAGGCGTCGTGGAGATGCTATACGTCCTATTTAATTAAAGAAAAAGAACGTATAGACATCTTTGTTTTATTTTCGTCCCAGCTTGTCCAGTTATGCATGATGATATTATTAATTCAAAATAAAATTTACCATACACTGTACGTTTTTATTTAATTCATTCAGTATAAAGATTTTTTTTGTTTTTAATTCTAACATAATGATTTTCTATGTAAAGAAATAGCTGTAATTAAAATGAATTCAACAAAAAATATTTTTTACCATTTTATCAATTTCTCTCACAAAGTGGCCTGGTTTAATATTGAAAGTAAGGGATATGTATAATAGACCACCAATAATATACTAATATATATTCAATAGCTATTGAAATGTAACAAGTTTTCTAAAAGATGTAATAAAATGTGAAAAAGTGTTTGTTAAAGGGTGCCAAAAAAAGTTTGGATAACCAATTTAATTTCTAATGACATTATAGATTTATTCGATTTAGGATGTTATAATTTCGATTACTTAGAAGGTAAAAATCTACTAATTACCATTATAAAGTCAGTTTGTTAATAGTAACTTGCGTTGTGGAAAGTGCTGTGTTATTAAGAAATTGGTATATTAATCAAAAAGAAAAATAATAAAAAGAACAAAAGAATGGTACCCTCCGAGAGAGGCGAAGAAGAATCATTACCATCACAATAAGTTTCTAAAAAACTACTATAACCCTTTTAAATTTTTAACCGTAAGTTAAGAACTGATAAAGACTTCATTATTTATTAATTTTATTTATTAAAAAAATATTCTAAGGAAGCTTAGAAATGTTAAAATAAAAAAAAAATAAAAAATTGCTTCATTTGAATTATAAATTACAATTAATTGCAGAATGTAGAAATTTATTCACGATTTTACAATATTTCAATGTTCTAACGCCAGCTTTGTAATAACTATTTTTTAACTGTACAACCACATTTTAAATATGTAAAGTACGATTCTTAATTTTTTCATTTTTTAAAATTCTGTGGCGTTGTCTCTGCTTCGATCAGTTAAAAAAAAGTAACCTCAAAGCAGTTCTTTGCTGTGTCCTACTCTCCCGGGACTATCACCTTGTCGTTGGTGGGAGGGCTCATTAACTTTATACATTCAGGGAACGATGCCTGCAGTAGTGTAGCTACTGGTAGAACCATCTTTGCCGGAAAGGTCTCGAAGAGATGGAGACGAAGCCAAGAAAGTCCAGACAAGACAGCGTTTGATCCAGAATGAAGGCTGTCAACAGCGTCTGTTTTCTCTAGGTAGGTTGAGCAAAGCGCTTACAGTCCGATACTGGCAAAGGAGATTCGGGGGACAGCAATAAACTGATAAGATCTGCTCCTAAAGACAAAATATTCATTACCGCATGCAACATAAAATCTATGAGAACCCAAGAACAACTGGATGAATTAGAACTAGAACTCACTCAAACGATATATTTTGGGCACAGCAGAGACTAGATTGTAGGAGGAAAATTGAACTACTTTATATTCTCGTCATGTCCTGTTTCCAAAACAATCATGAAATCTGACACACCGGAGAAGTTGCTCTTAATAAATACACGAAGGAAACATCTAGTTCAAATATTTAAAGCGATATCAAACAGTAACTTACACAACCCTTCAAATTTCCAAAAGAAACTCCCTCCAAGTCATATACGCGTATGCTCCAACTACAGCGGATGAGATAACTGCAGGAAAGTTTTATGATGATCTCATCGTTGCAAAAGCTTCAGAAGGGATACAATACATTATAATTATTGGCGATCCAAATGAAAAAATTGTAATAAGCACAAATGATCGCTCTACGTAGGACGATTCGGCCTTGGTAACAGGAATCAAAGAGGAGAAAGATTGATACAGCATCTTAATAATGAAAAAATCTTTTGCAAGAAAATCTTTTCTAAAGAGTTATCAGAAAGAAAATGGACGTGGATCAGTCTTGATAGACGAACATGCTTTCTGTCCATAAGGAAATAATTCCAAATGTATCAGACGTAAATTAGTTTCACACAGATAGCGATCACAGGACAATAAGAGCAACAGTTTCGATCAAAACAAAAATCGAAAAAAGAAAGCTGATCTAAACTAAAATAGTCAATACATCATCGACGCTAGAAAGAAGCAAATGCCAACACCAGAAAATCATAAATTCAAAATGTTTAGTTGCAGCAGACAACAATTATATTAAACAACTGGCATATAAAATTTCAAAAATCATTCGCACAGCTGTCAAGAGAACTTGCCCTAAAAAGACAGCACAAAATAACAAGTGAACAAAGGAATCTAAAGAACTGCTGAGAGAAGAAGAAAATTATGTTGAAACCTAGAAGAATACAAAAACTTAAATAAGATAATAAAAAAAGAAATCAGAGAGCACACTTGAAACGACACCACTAAAATTATCAAATATAGTTTAGAGGATAATAAGGAAACAAAAGCACTAAGAACTAAACTAAACAGAGGAAAAACAAAAATTAGGGACGAGGATGAAATTAATGAGAGATCAAAAAAACACCAAGATCGAAGATATATATATATATATATATATATATATATATATATATATATATATATATATATATATATATATCATATATCATATATAATATTTCTGTTTCTGTGAAAAATCTATAGAAGAACTGATGTTTAGAAATCGTAATTAGAATTCGTAAGAAAAAACCTATATACTATTTGTATTTTTAATGTACTTATTTATATAAGTGTTAGAATAGAAGTTTTGTATTATTCGTATTGTATTCTTGTAGTCGTATCTCTGAAAAAAAAAACTAATAAGTATAAAAATAAATTCGTGTTTAGTTACTCACCAACCATGAATGTCACCTATTTATGTAGCAGTTGCTATAAATGTATTTCATTCCAACCTCACATATTTAAAATAAATTTAACCATTACACGTAATAAATCTATTAATTACACCTCGAAAAAAAAATATTATTTGTTTCCAATGTCAACATCTTTTTGGCTCTTAATAGAAGAATAAAAAAACTTGAAAAAACAACAACTAATAAATGTAAAATAAAGTTGTCTTTAGTTATACAAAGACTTTCTTTCCAGGCATAATTCAAATTGAATATGTATATGTACACACATCGCCATACAAGGATTTTATGGGCGAAGTTTAATAAACATGCAGACTTTTTTACATCGTCATCACAGAAGCGATGACGTCATAACCAAAACTTTTTTGGCTAGTCTTTGATTCCAGAAACTCTAAAGACATCCCGGCCAGCCAATCACACATCGCCATCTCCCTCATCATCACATAACGATTATATATAATCGCCAGCCTATAGGCTGGCCGACACAAAGGCTTTTTTTATGACGTCACAAATAATCCAAAAAACGGAAAAATCTCTCTTCTGCCAACCAGGATTATGTCAAGTTTAGTTTTTAGCCTCTTGTAACCTTAAATATTTCTTAGGAAACAAAGGATGACGTCGAGTTATTTTTTTCCCTTACAAATAATCCATGCATAACTGGCAAATTAAGTCGAAAAATAAATTTACGTATAGTGTGTGCATGGTAAACCTTTATTATCTAGAATTAATAAGTTTTTTTTGTTATTTTATAATCATGCATAAGTGGGCAAGCTAAACCGAAAATAAAATAAATAAGTCTTTATTTTTTTGAATTAAAATAAGATGTATAGTGTATGGTAACCTTTGTTTAGAATTAATAATATCATTACGCGTAACTGGACACACACAATAGAATCCAGTTTGTAATACAAAAAGTTGATGGTTTATATCCTATTGGGAGGACTTTTTTAAATTTAAATAAAATTCCTAATGCTACCCAAGAAAAAAGGTAAATGACTTCATAAAAAATTATTGTTGCCTTTTTTCCACCATATAAAAACTTACGCTAAAACTCACCCCTTTACCAACAAGGACTTTTTGGCCTAGTCTAGAATACTGATCACCGTCATAATAATAAAAGTAATAAGAGCTTTCTTTGCCTTGTCTAACCGCCGACCCTAGCTCGCTACCCGACTTTTTTATGGCGATGACGTCATCTGGCGGCAGCAAGTCTGATGATGTCACGTTTAGATCATTCATGCCCTTTTTTTGAGCAACACAGAGGCAAAAGTGGGTCCAAAACCTCGCTTGCTTTTCACGACAATATCATAATATAATAATAATAATAATAATAATACCTCCTAGTACGGGCATTGACGATCCCGAGGTACCTGAGTCATGTTGTGCTGTCTTGTGTTGTCCAGATTATGTGTAACAAAAACGCAATCTTAAGGTGTTTACCGGCCGAGAAGATGAATGGCTCGGCGTTTATGAGTCGCGAACGGTTCCCCCGGATACCGGGCGCCCTCCGGGAGTAAGTAGCCTTGCTGTGGCATCCAGAGAGACCATCATGAGAAACTCCGAGAGGTTGCTCTAAGATATTTACAACAAAACTGGTCGGAACTTCACACATTTTCATTAATTGAAGTCGACGATATAAAAGACTTCAATAACTACTATAATTATATGAGGAAAAATGGCACCTATGGAACGAGCCTAGAGATACTTGCCCTCTCGGAAACACAAAATAGCAACTTTCATATCTTCTCAAAACAACGAAGAACAAGACATACAAAAATAACTTTTACGGACAGACCAACAATAATAAGCACGGGAAAATACAACAAAACTATTTACCTTCTACTAACAGGCAACACAATGTCGGGACACTTTGAGCTTCTGACACCACAAAACATTGAGAACATTCCAGACAACAGCAGACCAATAAAAGAAGCATCGGGCGAGCGACGTAACGGTCGAGGACGTCGCGGGAAATGGCAGCTCGACCAAAGCGATGAAGACCGGGCAACCGAAAATGGACCTGCTAAAAGTGTTGTGCCGGCGAGTAAGCCGACACCCACCCAGGCGGGAAAGTCACAGCAACGCATGAGTAGCACCACAGGAATCAATGAACACGCCCATGCGTTGCTGTAATGAAATCACACCTGAAAAAGAAATCACTGACAAGAGAATCACTCGCCGCTTGGACCCACCACCACCAATCCCAAGCGCAACCGACGTAGATGCGGGACAAATACAACCACCAAAGCCAGGCCAAACCGCGTATGTTTTGCAAGGACAACATGCAACTACCAAGGCTGGCAAACCAAGACAGCGGTTAAAGTGGACAGATGAAATGAATAGAACAGTGATGCGCTGTTACTACACCGCCACCAAACTAGAAACAGTGACATCAGGCTACAGACTGGAACTACACAGACTTTTCTTGACCGAATATCCACATCTGCAATTACTTGTTACAGAACAGAGAGTAATAGACCAAAAAAGAGTTATTACCAAGAACAATCGCCTCACACCTTTCGAATTGCAGGCCATCAAAGACACAGTAGCTGCTGAACTGAACACAGACCAAGTAGCTGCTGAAATGAACACAGACCAACCAAACAATAGAAACAGTAGAGCAGATACCGAACCAATCTCACACACACAACCACCCAATCGAAAACAACAAGACCCACCACCCAGCAGGAGCATAACTCAAAATAATATTTCAAAGCAAATAGCAAGCACCACACGACACCATATCACAGACGACAAAATGAATGACTCACCACCCTCAACAACATCTACACAACATCACTCCGAATCACCTCTCATACAAACACTCAAAGCAGAAATGCAGTCACATCTAGCTCGATGGTCAGGCACCGATCCTACAACAAGAAATCCCATTCCTCGTTTAATTTTCAAACAGAGCACACAAATAATCCTCAACACAATAAACAAGCACATAATACCACAGTACATAACAGACTTAAGCACGATCGAAGACATTCACACAATAATATATGCAGCAGCAATCACCACTATAACACAAAATAATCAAAAACTCCCGCAACGACAAAGAGACCCCAACAGCAGAAAACCTAAATTTAAATGGCAAATAAGACTAGAAAACAAAATCAACAACATCAGAAGAGATCTGGGACACCTTACCCAGTTTATGAACGGGAACGCGTCCAAACGTGTCACACAGGGTGTAGACAAGATCAAATCTAAATCTCTCAAGCGAACACTGCCAGAAATCGTTGATACTTTGAAACAAAAACTATCCGTATATGCTGCAAGACTCCGTAGATACAAAGAATCAAACGAGAGGAAAGACACCAACAACCTCTTCCGAAGAAGCGAAAAACAGTTCTACCGAAAAACTATGTACAACGAGCAGACAGTAGTAACTAAACCACCAAACAAACAAGAAATCGCAGATTATTGGAAAACTGTCTGGTCAGAACCCAAACTACATAATAATAACACCCCCTGGATCAAAGCCGAAGAAGATAAACACAAACGTGTGACAGAACAAGAAAATTCCACACTAACTACAGAAGAAATTACAGAAACAATCAAAACACACACACAACTGGAAATGTCCTGGAATAGACAATATACAAAACTTCTGGTACAAACAGTTTACCACCACACACGAAGCACTCACACACCAAATCAACAAAGCCATTCTACAACCACACACACTTCCCACTTTCCTTACACAAGGAATAACATACGTTAAACCCAAAAGCTCAGACACTACAAACCCGTCAAACTACCGACCTATCACCTGTCTTCCAACCCTATACAAGATCATCACAGCCGCAATTTCCAAGAAAATAGAACAACACCTAACAGACAACAATATTATCACAGAAGAGCAGAAGGGATGCAGGAAAAATAGTCGAGGATGCAAAGAGCAGCTGATCATTGATAGCGTGATTATGGGACAAACCAGAAAAGAACACAGAAACCTTCACATCGGTTACATAGACTATAAAAAAGCCTTCGACTCCATACCCCACAGCTGGTTAATCAGAGCCCTAGAAATCTATAAAATCAACCAACACCTCAGGCAGTTTCTCGCGCAAATTATGAAAACATGGAAAACCAAAATACGCCTAGAAACACCAACCGAACGCATCGAAACAGAAAAGCTGTACATCAGACAATATATTTCAGGGAGACTCGCTCAGCGCTCTATGGTTTTGCCTTTGCCTCAATCCACTCTCAAATATACTAAACAGAACAGAGCATGGCTTCAATATCAGACACCAAAAAGTGAATCAACATAAAATATAAACCACCTCCTATATATGGACGACATAAAACTCTACGCTGCCACACAAACACAGCTGAAAGAACTCCTCAAAATCACAGAAATATTCACCTTAGATGTCAATATGGAATTTGGTATAAGTAAATGCAAAGTGCTCCACATCAACAAAGGCCAATGGAAGTGCCACCATGAGACAGAAACCATTAACAATGAAACACTCGATAACATGTTCGACAAAGAAACATACAAATATCTAGGCTTCCAACAAAGCACCAAACTCAACCACACTCACATCAAAACAGAGCTCAGAACCGAATTCAAAAACAGACTGACGAAACTTTTGCAAACAAAACTCAACTCTAAGAATCTCACTAAAGCCATCAACACGTTCGCTATACCTGTACTCACATATTCATTTGGTATCATCAAATGGTCACAAACAGACATAGAAAATATTCACATCCTTATACGATCTCAATTCACCAAATACAGGAAATTACACCCCAACGCATGCAAAGAAAGACTTACCATCGAGAGGAAGGCAGGAGGAAGAGGAATTATAGACATCAGATCATTACACACAAAACAAATACAAACACTTAGGAAATTCTTTCACAGCAAGCAAACCAGCCTCCACACAGCGACAGTGAAAGCAGACAAAAACTACACACCTCTCGACTTAGCCCGGGCAGACCACTCAGCAGACACACACAGTCACACCCAATTACAACAGGAAAAGATGAAAACGTGGTCAGAGAAAACACTCCACGGAAGACACAGATACCAAATAGAACAAGACCACGTAAATAAAAAACAATCATACACCTGGTTACGGGATGGGCAGCTATTCCCTGAGACTGAAGGCTTCTTACTTGCCATCCAGGATAAAGTCATATTAACCAGAAACTACCAAAAGCATATCATCAAAGACCCGACTATTGCAGAGGACAGATGTAGGAAATGCCACCAGCAGAAAGAAACGATCGAAACACATAACGAGCGGATGTAAAATATTGGCCGGAACAGAGTACACAGCCAGGCATGATTCAGCTGCCAAAGTAGTTCACCAAGCACTAGCCACAACATGCAAACTCATAGAAAACACAGATCCCTACTACAAATACACGCCAACATCCATACTTGAAAATGAAGATTACAAGCTCTACTGGGACATCGGTATCCATACAGATAAAACGGTCTCCGCCAATAGACCCGATATTACTTTTCAGTGCAAAAAAGAAAAAGTCACCTATCTAATTGACATAGCTGTCCCCAATGACACAAACATCCAAACGAAATACACAGAGAAAATTTCCAAATACACAGATCTTGCAACGGAAATAAAAAGGCTATGGAAACAAGAAAAAGTCATCATTGTCCCCCTCATTATATCAGCCACAGGCCTTACACCAACAACATTCACACCACACTTAGTACAATTAGGACTCAACACAAACATACACAAAAACATTCAGAAGTCAGTGATTTTGAAAACATGTAACATTGTCAGGTCATTCCTTAATACACAATAGTAATGCGTTTGTGCTGACTTGGTTTGCGCCCGTCAGCCAAACACGGAACCACATTGACCAAATGTGAGAAAGAAAAACGAGAACAATCGTAATACCTCCTAGTACGGGCATTGACGATCCCGAGGTACCTGAGTCATGTTGTGCTGTCTTGTGTTGTCCAGATTATGTGTAACAAAAACGCAATCTTAAGGTGTTTACCGGCCGAGAAGATGAATGGCTCAGCGTTTATGAGTCGCGAACGGTTCCCCCGGATACCGGGCGCCCTCCGGGAGTAAGTAGCCTTGCTGTGGCATCCAGGCTCTGCCGCAGTCGACCCCTCTTTCCTAGGATACTCGTGGGAATTGTATGTCAAAGAATAATAATTATAGTAATGATAATGGAAGGGTGTTGCGGAGGCGGACCCCGGTCGTACAAACAGCTACAGCAACACCACAACAACAACAACAACCACAGACGACCCAAACAACCGCCTCAGCCGAAACTACTCCCGATAGTTTTACCAGATCCGACATTGTAGGTGATGGAAATTGCCTTTTTCGTGCAGTTAGCTTACACTTGTATGGCCACCAAAACCATCATGAGAAACTCCGAGAGGTTGCTCTAAGATATTTACAACAAAACTGGTCGGAACTTCACACATTTTCATTAATTGAAGTCGACGATATAAAAGACTTCAATAACTACTATAATTATATGAGGAAAAATGGCACCTATGGAACGAGCCTAGAGATACTTGCCCTCTCGGAAACACAAAATAGCAACTTTCATATCTTCTCAAAACAACGAAGTACAAGACATACAAAAATAACTTTTACGGACAGGCCAACAATAATAAGCACGGGAAAATACAACAAAACTATTTACCTTCTACTAACAGGCAACCCAATGTCGGGACACTTTGAGCTTCTGACACCACAAAACATTGAGAACATTCCAGACAACAGCAGACCAATAAAAGAAGCATCGGGCGAGCGACGTAACGGTCGAGGACGTCGCGGGAAATGGCAGCTCGACCAAAACGATGAAGACCAGGCAACCGAAAATGGACCTGCCCAAAGTGTTGTGCCGGCGAGTAAGCCGACACCCACCAAGGCGGGAAAGTCACAGCAACGCATGAGTTGCACCACAGGAATCAATGAACACGCCATGCGTTGCTGTAATGAAATCACACCTGACAAAGAAATCACTGACAAGAGAATCACTCGCTGCTTGGACCCACCACCACCAATCCCAAGCGCAACCGACGTAAATGCGGGACAAATACAACCACCAAAGCCAGGCCAAACCGCGTATGTTTTGCAAGGACAACATGCAACTACCAAGGCTGGCAAACCAAGACAGCGGTTAAAGTGGACAGATGAAATGAATAAAACAGTGATGCGCTGTTACTACACCGCCACCAAACTAGAAACAGTGACATCAGGCTACAGACTGGAACTACACAGACTTTTCTTGACCGAATATCCACATCTGCAATTACTTGTTACAGAACAGAGAGTAATAGACCAAAAAAGAGTTATTACCAAGAACAATCGCCTCACACCTTTCGAATTGCAAACCATCAAAGATACAGTAGCTGCTGAACTTAACGCAGACCAAGTAGCTGCTGAACTGAACACAGACCAACTAAACAATAGAAACGGTAGAGCAGATACCGAACCAATCTCACACACACAACCACCCAGTCGAAAACAACAAGACCCATCACCCAGCAGGAGCATAACTCAAAATAATATTTCAGAGCAAATAGCAAGCACCACACGACACTCAACAACATCTATACAACATCACCCCGAATCACCTCTCATACAAACACTCAAAGTAGAAATGCAGTCACATCTAGCTCGATGGTCAGGCACCGACCCTACAACAAGAAATCCCATCCCTCGTTTAATTTTCAAACAGAGCACTCAAATGATCCTCAACACAATAAACAAGCACATAATACCACAGTACATAATAGACTTAAGCACGATCGAAGACATCCACACAATAATATATGCAGCAGCAATCACCACTATAACACAAAATAATCAAAAACTCCCGCAACGACAAAGAGACACCAACAGCAGAAAACCCAAATTTAAATGGCAAATAAGAATAGAAAACAAGATCAACAACATCAGAAGAGATCTGGGACACCTTACACAGTTTATGAACGGGAACGCATCCAAACGTGTCACACAGGGTGTAGACAAGATCAAATTTAAATCTCTCAACCGAACACTGCCAGAAATCGTTGATACTTTGAAACAAAAACTATCCGTATATGCTGCAAGACTCCGTAGATACAAAGAATCAAACGAGAGGAAAGACACCAACAACCTCTTCCGAAGAAGCGAAAAACAGTTCTACCGAAAAACTATGTACAAAGAGCAGACAGTAGTAACTGAACCACCAAATAAACAAGAACTCGCAGATTATTGGAAAACTGTCTGGTCAGAACCCAAACTGCATAATAATAACACCCCCTGGATCAAAGCCGAAGAAGATAAACACAAACGTGTGACAGAACAAGAAAATTCCACACTAACTACAGAAGAAATTACAGAAACAATCAAACACACACACAACTGGAAGTGTCTTGGAATAGAAAATATAACATACAAAACTTCTGGTACAAACAGTTTACCACCACACACGAAGCACTCACACACTAAATCAACAAAGCCATTCTACAACCACACACATTTCCCACTTTCCTTACACAAGGAATAACATACGTTAAACCCAAAAGCTCAGACACCACAAACCCGTCAAACTACCGACCTATCACCTGTCTTCCAACCCTATACAAGATCATCACAGCCGCAATTTCCAAGAAAATAGAACAACACCTAACAGACAACAATATTATCACAGAAGAGCAGAAGGGATGCAGGAAAAATAGTCGAGGATGCAAAGAGCAGCTGATCATAAATAGCGTGATTATGGGACAAACCAGAAAAGAACACAGAAACCTTCACATCGGTTACATAGACTATAAAAAAGCCTTCGACTTCATACCCCACAGCTGGTTAACCAGAGCCCTAGAAATCTATAAAATCAACCAAAACCTCAGGCAATTTCTCGCGCAAATTATGAAAACATGGAAAACCAAAATACGCCTAGAAACACAAACCGAACGCATCCAAACAGAAGAGCTGTACATCAGACGGGGTATATTTCAGGGAGACTCGCTCAGCGCTCTATGGTTTTGCCTCTGTCTTAATCCACTCTCAAATATACTAAACAGAACAGAGCATGGCTTCAATATCAGACACCAAAAAGGGAATCAACATAAAATAAACCACCTCCTATATATGGATGACATAAAACTCTACGCTGCCACAAAAACACAGCTGAAAGAACTCCTCAAAATCACAGAAATATTCACCTTAGATGTCAATATGGAATTTGGTATAAGTAAATGCAAAGTGCTCCACATCAACAAAGGCCAATGGAAGTACCACCATGAGACAGAAACCATCAACAATGAAACACTCGATAACATGTTTGACAAAGAAACATACAAATATCTAGGCTTTCAACAGAGAACCAAACTCAACCATACTCACATCAAAACAGAGCTCAGAACCGAATTCAAGAACAGACTGACGAAACTTTTACAAACCAAACTCAACTCCAAATATCTCACTAAAGCCATCAACACGTTCGCTATACCTATACTCACATATTCATTTGGTATCATCAAATGGTCACAAACAGACTTAGAAAATATTCACATCCTTATACGGTCTCAATTCACCAAATACAGGAAATTACACCCCAACGTATGCAAAGAAAGACTTACCATCGAGAGGAAGGCAGGAGGAAGAGGAATTATAGACATCAGATCATTACACACAAAACAAATACAAGCACTTAGGAAATTCTTTCACACCAAGCAAACCAGCCTTCACACAGCAACAGTCAAAGCAGACAAAAACTATACCCCACTCGACTTATCCCGGGTAGACCACCCAGCAGATACACACAGTCACATCCAATTACAACAGGAAAAGATGAAAACGTGGTCAGAAAAAACACTTCACGGAAAACACAGATACCACATAGAGCAAGACCACGTAAATAAAAAACAATCATACACCTGGTTACGGGATGGGCAGCTATTCCCAGAAACAGAAGGCTTCTTACTTGCCATCCAGGATAAAGTCATATTAACCAGAAACTACCAAAAGCATATTATCAAAGACCCAACTATTACAGAAGACAGATGCAGAAAATGCCACCAACAGAAAGAAACGATCGAACACATAACAAGCGGATGTAAAATATTAGCCGGAACGGAATACACAGCCAGACATGACTCAGCGACAAAAGTAGTTCACCAAGCACTAGCCACCACATACAAGCTCATAGAAAACACAGATCCCTACTACAAATATACACCAACATCCGTACTTGAAAATAAAGATTACAAACTCTACTGGGACATCAGTATCCATACAGATAAAACAGTCTCCGCCAATAGACCCGATATTACTTTTCAGTGCAAAAAAGAAAAAGTCACCTATCTAATTGATATAGCTGTCCCCAACGACGCAAACATCCAAACGAAATACACAGAAAAAATTTCCAAATACACAGACCTTGCAACGGAAATAAAAAGGCTATGGAAACAAGAAAAAGTCATCATTGTCCCCCTCATTATATCAGCCACAGGCCTTACACCAACAACATTCACACCACACTTAGTACAATTAGGACTCAACACAAACATACACAAAAACATTCAGAAGTCAGTGATTTTGAAAACATGTAACATTGTCAGGTCATTCCTTAATACACAATTATAATGCGTTTGTGCTGACTTGGTTTCCTCCCGTCAGCCAAACATGGAACCACATTGACCAAATGTGAGAAAGAAAAACGAGAACAGTCATAATAATAATAATAATAATAAATATCATAATAATAATAATAATAATAATAAACCCTCTGGGGCTAGGGGAATCCTAGGATTCTCCTAGTACGGGCATTGACGATCCCGAGGTACCTGAGTCATGTTGTGCTGTCTTGTGTTGTCCAGATTATGTGTAACAAAAACGCAATCTTAAGGTGTTTACCGTGCCGAGAAGATGAATGGCTCAGCGTTTATGAGTCGCGAACGGTTCCCCCGGATACCGGGCGCCCTCCGGGAGTAAGTAGCCTTGCTGTGGCATCCAGGCTCTGCCGCAGTCGACCCCTCTTTCCTAGGATACTCGTGGGAATACTATGTCAAAGAATAATAATTATAGTAATGATAATGGAAGGGTGTTGCGGAGGCGGACCCCGGTCGTACAAACAGCTATAGCGACACTACAACAACAACAACCACAGACGACCCAAACAACCGCCTCAGACGAAACTACTCCCGATAGTTTTACCAGATCCGACATTGTAGGTGATGGAAATTGCCTTTTTCGTGCAGTTAGCTTACACTTGTATGGCCACCAAAACCATCATGAGAAACTCCGAGAGGTTGCTTTAAGATATTTACAACAAAACTGGTCGGAACTTCACACATTTTCATTAATTGAAGTCGACGATATAAAAGACTTCAATAACTACTATAATTATATGAGGAAAAATGGCACCTATGGAACGAGCCTAGAGATACTTGCCCTCTCGGAAACACAAAATAGCAACTTTCATATCTTCTCAAAACAACGAAGAACAAGACATACAAAAATAACTTTTACGGACAGACCAACAATAATAAGCACGGGAAAATACAATAAAACTATTTACCTTCTACTAACAGGCAACCCAATGTCGGGACACTTTGAGCTTCTGACACCACAAAACATTGAGAACATTCCAGACAACACCAGACCAATAAAAGAAGCATCGGGCGAGCGACGTAACGGTCGAGGACGTCGCGGGAAATGGCAGCTCGACCAAAACGATGAAGACCAGGCAACCGAAAATGGACTTGCCAAAAGTGTTGTGCCGGCGAGTAAGCCGACACCCACCAAGGCGGGAAAGTCACAGCAACGCATGAGTTGCACCACAGGATTCAATGAACACGCCATGCGTTGCTGTAATGAAATCACACCTGACAAAGAAATCACTGACAAGAGAATCACTCGCCGCTTGGACCCACCACCACCAATCCCAAGCGCAACCGACGTAGATGCGGGACAAATACAACCACCAAAGCCAGGCCAAACCGCGTATGTTTTGCAAGGACAACATGCAACTACCAAGGCTGGCAAACCAAGACAGCGGTTAAAGTGGACAGATGAAATGAATAGAACAGTGATGCGCTGTTACTACACCGCCACCAAACTAGAAACAGTGACATCAGGCTACAGACTGGAACTACACAGACTTTTCTTGACCGAATATCCACATCTGCAATTACTTGTTACAGAACAGAGAGTAATAGACCAAAAAAGAGTTATTACCAAGAACAATCGCCTCACACCTTTCGAATTGCAAACCATCAAAGATACAGTAGCTGCTGAACTGAACACAGACCAACCAAACAATAGAAACAGTAGAGCAGATACCGAACCAGTCTCACATACACAACCACCTAGTCGAAAACAACAAGACCCACCACCCAGCAGGAGCATAACTCAAAATAATATTTCAATGCAAATAGCAAGCACCACACGACACCATATCACACACGACAAAATGAATGACTCACCACCCTCAACAACATCTACACAACATCACCCCGAATCACCTCTCATACAAACACTCAAAGCAGAAATGCAGTCACATCTAGCTCGATGGTCAGGCACCGACCCTACAACAAGAAATCCCATCCCTCGTTTAATCTTCAAACAGAGCACACAAATAATCCTCAACACAATAAACAAGCACATAATACCACAGTACATAACAGACTTAGGCACGATCGAAGACATTCACACAATAATATATGCAGCAGCAATCACCACTATAACACAAAATAATCAAAAACTCCCGCAAAGACAAAGAGACCCCAACAGCAGAAAACCTAAATTTATATGGAAATAAGAATAGAACACAAAATCAGCAACATCAGAAGAGATCTGGGACACCTTACCCAGTTTATGAACGGGAACGCATCCAAACGTGTCACACAGAGTGTAGACAAGATCAAATCTAAATCTCTCAACCGAACACTGCCAGAAATCGTTGATACTTTTAAACAAAAGCTATCCGTATATGCTGCAAGACTCCGTAGATACAAAGAATCAAACGAGAGGAAAGACACCAACAACCTATTCCGAAGAAGCGAAAAACAGTTCTACCGAAAAACTATGTACAACGAGCAGACAGTAATAACTGAACCACCAAACAAACAAGAACTCGCAGATTATTGGAAAACTGTCTGGTCAGAACCCAAACTGCATAATAATAACACCCCCTGGATCAAGGCCGAAGAAGATAGACACAAACGTGTGACAGAACAAGAAAATTCCACACTAACTACAGAAGAAATTACAGAAACAATCAAACACACACACAACTGGAAATGCCCTGGGATAGACAATATACAAAACTTCTGGTACAAACAGTTTACCACCACACACGAAGCAGTCACACACCAAATCAACAAAGCCATTCTACAACCACACACATTCCCCACTTTTCTTACACAAGGAATAACATACATCAAACCCAAAAGTTCAGACACCACAAACCCGTCACACTACCGACCTATCACCTGTCTTCCAACCCTATACAAGATCATCACAGCCACAATTTCCAAGAAAATAGAACAACACCTAATAGACAACAATATTCTCACAGAAGAGCAGAAGGGATGCAGGAAAAATAGTCGAGGATGCAAAGAACAGCTGATCATAGATAGCGTGATTATGGGACAAACCAGAAAAGAACACAGAAACCTTCACATCGGTTACATAGACTATAAAAAAGCCTTCGACTCCATACCCCACAGCTGGTTAATCAGAGCCCTAGAAATCTATAAAATCAACCAACACCTCAGGCAATTTCTCGCGCCAATTATGAAAACATGGAAAACCAAAATACGCCTAGAAACACAAACCGAACGCATCCAAACAGAAGAGCTGTACATCAGACGGGGTATATTTCAGGGAGACTCGCTCAGCGCTCTATGGTTTTGCCTCTGTCTCAATCCACTCTCAAATATACTAAACAGAACAGAGCATGGCTTCAATATCAGACACCAAAAAGTGAATCAACATAAAATAAACCACCTCCTATATATGGATGACATAAAACTCTACGCTGCCACAAAAACACAGCTGAAAGAACTCCTCAAAATCACAGAAATATTCACCTTAGATGTCAATACGGAATTTGGTATAAGTAAATGCAAAGTGCTCCACATCAACAAAGGCCAATGGAAGTACCACCATGAGACAGAAACCATCAACAATGAAACACTCGATAACATGTTCGACAAAGAAACATATAAATATCTAGGCTTCCAACAAAGCACCAAACTCAACCACACTCACATCAAAACAGAGCTCAGAACCGAATTCAAAAACAGACTGACGAAACTTTTACAAACAAAACTCAACTCTAAGAATCTCACTAAAGCCATCAACACGTTCACTATACCTATACTCACATATTCATTTGGTATCATCAAATGGTCACAAACAGACATAGAAAAATATTCACATCCTTATACGATCTCAATTCACCAAATACAGGAAATTACACCCCAACGCATGCAAAGAAAGACTTACCATCGAGAGGAAGGCAGAAGGAAGAGGAATTATAGACATCAGATCATTACACACAAAACAAATACAAGCACTTAGGAAATTCTTTCACACCAAGCAAACCAGCCTCCACACAGCAACAGTCAAAGCAGACAAAAACTATACACCACTCGACTTATCCCGGGTAGACCACCCAGCAGATACACACAGTCACACCCAATTACAACAGGAAAAGATGAAAACGTGGTCAGAAAAAAACACTCCACGGAAAACACAGATATCACAAAGAACAAGACCATGTAAATAAAAAACAATCATATACCTGGTTACGGGATGGGCAGCTATTCCCGGAAACAGAAGGCTTCTTACTTGCCATCCAGGATAAAGTCATATTAACCAGAAACTACCAAAAGCATATCATCAAAGACCCAACTATTACAGAAGACAGATGCAGAAAATGCCACCAGCAGAAAGAAACGATCGAACACATAACAAGCGGATGTAAAATATTAGCCGGAACGGAATACACAGCCAGACATGACTCAGCGGCAAAAGTAGTTCACCAAGCACTAGCCACAACATACAAGCTCATAGAAAACACAGATCCCTACTACAAATACACACCAACATCCGTATTTGAAAATAAAGATTACAAACTCTACTGGGACATCAGTATCCATACAGATAAAACAGTCTCCGCCAATAGACCCGATATTACTTTTCAGTGCAAAAAAGAAAAAGTCACCTATCTAATTGACATAGCTGTCCCCAACGACACAAACATCCAAACAAAATACACAGAAAACATTTCCAAATACACAGACCTTGCAACGGAAATAAAAAGGCTCTGGAAACAAGAAAAAGTCATCATTGTCCCCCTCATTATATCAGCCACAGGCCTTACACCAACAACATTCACACCACACTTAGTACAATTAGGACTCAACACAAACATACACAAAAACATTCAGAAGTCAGTGATTTTGAAAACATGTAACATTGTCAGGTCATTCCTTAATACACAATGGTAATGCGTTTGTGCTGACTTGGTTTGCGCCCGTCAGCCAAACATGGAACCACATTGACCAAATGTGAGAAAGAAGAACTTTTTTGTAATAATAATAACCCCTCAGGGGCTAGGGGAATCCCAGGATTCTCCTAGTACGGGCATTGACGATCCCGAGGTACCTGAGTCATGTTGTGCTGTCTTGTGTTGTCCAGATTATGTGTAACAAAAACGCAATCTTAAGGTGTTTACCGTGCCGAGAAGATGAATGGCTCAGCGTTTATGAGTCGCGAACGGTTCCCCCGGATACCGGGCGCCCTCCGGGAGTAAGTAGCCTTGCTGTGGCATCCAGGCTCTGCTGCAGTCGACCGTTCTTTCCTAGGATACTCGTGGGAATACTATGTTAAATAATAATAATTATAATAATGAAAATGGAAGGGTGTTGCGGAGGCGGACCCCTGTCGTACAAAAAGGTACAGCAACACCACAACAACAACAACCACAGACGAACCAAACAACCGCCTCAGTCGAAACTACTCCCGATAGTTTTACCAGATCCGACATTGTAGGTGATGGAAATTGCCTTTTCCGTGCAGTTAGCTTACACTTATATGGCCACCAAAACCATCATGAGAAACTACGAGAGGTTGCCCTAAGATATTTACAACAAAACTGGTCGGAACTTCACACATTTTCATTAATTGAAGTCGACGATATAAAAGACTTCAATAATTATTATAATTATATGAGGAAAAATGGCACCTATGGAACGAGCCTAGAGATACTTGCCCTCTCGGAAACACAAAATAGCAACTTTCATATCTTCTCAAAACAACGAAGAACAAGACATACAAAAATAACTTTTACGGACAGACCAACAATAATAAGCACGGGAAAATACAACAAAACCATTTACCTTCTACTAACAGGCAACCCAATGTCGGGACACTTTGAGCTTCTGACACCACAAAACATTGAAAAGATTCCAGAGAACAACAGACCAATAAAAGAAGCATCGGGCGAGCGACGTAACGGTCGAGGACGTCGCGGGAAATGGCAGCTCGACCAAAACGATGAAGACCAGGCAACCGAAAATGGACCTGCCAAAAGTGTTGTGTCGGCGACTAAGCGGACACCCACCAAGGCGGGAAAATCACAGCAGCGCATGAGTTGCACCACAGGAATCAACGAACACGCCATGCGTTGCTGTAATGAAAACACAAAACCTGACAAAGAAATCACTGAGAAGAGAATCACTCGCCGCTTGGACCCACCAACATCAATCCCAAGCGCAACCGACGTAGATACGGGACAAACACAACCACCAAAGCCAGGCCAGGGCCCGTATGTTTTGCAAGGACAACACGCAACTACCAAGGCTGGCAAACCAAGACAGCGGTTAAAGTGGACGGATGAGATGAATAGGACGGTGATGCGCTGTTACTACACCGCCACCAAACTCGAAACAATAACATCGGGCTACAGACCGGAACTGCACAGACTTTTCTTGACCGAATATCCACATCTGCAATTACTTGTTTCAGAACAGAGAGTAATAGACCAAAAAAGAGTTATTACCAAGAACAATCGTATCACACCTCTCGAATTGCAAACCATCAAGGACACAGTGGCTGTTGAACTGAACACAGACCAACCAAACAATAGAAACAATAAAGCAGATTCCGAACCAGTCTCACACACACAACCACCCAGTCGAACACAACAAGACCCACCACCCAGGAAGAGCATAACGCAAAATAATATTGCGAGTACCGCGCAACACCATATCACAGACAACAACATGAATCGCTCGCCACCCTCAGCAACATCCACACAACGTCACCCCGAATCACCTCTCATACAAACACTTAAAGCAAAAATGGAGTCACATCTAGCTCGATGGTCAGGCACTGACCCCACAACAAGAAATCCCATTCCTCGTTTAATCTTCAGACAGAGCACGCAACCAATCCTCAACACACTAAACAAGCACATAATACCTCAGTATATAACAGACTTAAGCACAATCGAAGACATTCACACAATAATATACGCAGCAGCAATCACCACTCTAACACAAAATAATCAAAAACTCCCTCAACGACAAGGAAACCCCAACAGGACAAAACCAAAATTCAAATGGCAAATAAGAATAGAAAACAAAATCAACAACATCAGGAGAGATATAGGACATCTTACCCAGTTTATAAGCGGGAACGCGTCCAAACTTGTCACACAGGGGGCAAACAAGATCAAATCTAATTCTCCCAACAGAACACTGCCAGAAATCCTCGATACCTTGAAACAAAAACTATCTGTATATGCCGCAAGACTCCGTAGATACAAAGAATCAAATGAGAGGAAAGACACCAACAACCTCTTCCGAAGAAGCGAAAAACAGTTCTACCGGAAAACTATGTACAACAAACAGATAGCAGTGACTGAACCACCAAACAAACAAGAACTCACAGATTATTGGAAAAGTATCTGGTCAGAACCTAAACTACACAATAATAACACCCCCTGGATCAAAGCCGAAGAAGACAAACATAAACATGTGACAGAACAAGAAAATACCACATTAAATACACAATAAATTACAGAAACAATCAAACACACACACAACTGGAAATGTCCTGGAATAGACAATATACAAAACTTCTGGTACAAACAGTTTACCACCACACACGAAGCACTCACACACCAAATCAACAAAGCCATTCTACAACCACACACATTTCCCACTTTCCTCACACAAGGAATAACATACGTTAAACCCAAAAGCTCAGACACCACAAACCCGTCAAACTACCGACCTATCACCTGTCTTCCAACCCTATACAAGATCATCACAGCCACAATTTCAAAGAAAATAGAACAACACCTAACAGACAACAATATTCTCACAGAAGAGCAGAAGGGATGCAGGAAAAATAGTCGAGGATGCAAAGAGCAGCTGATTATAGATAGCGTGATTATGGGACAAACCAGAAAAGAACACAGAAACCTTCACATCGGTTACATAGACTATAAAAAAGCCTTCGACTCCATACCCCACAGCTGGTTAATCAGGGCCCTAGAAATCTATAAAATCAACCAACACCTCAGGCAGTTTCTCGGACAAATTATGAAAACATGGAAAACCAAAATACGCCTAGAAACACAAACCGAACGCATCCAAACAGAAGAGCTGTACATCAGACGGGGTATATTTCAGGGAGACTCGCTCAGTGCTCTATGGTTTTGCCTCTGTCTCAATCCACTCTCAAATATACTAAACAGAACAGAGCATGGCTTCAATATCAGACACCAAAAAGTGAATCAACATAAAATAAACCACCTCCTATATATGGACGACATAAAACTCTACGCTGCCACACAAACAGAGCTGAAAGAACTCCTCAAAATCACAGAAATATTCACCTTAGATGTCAATATGGAATTTGGTATAAGTAAATGCAAAGTGCTCCACATCAACAAAGGCCAATGGAAGTGCCACTATGAGACAGAAACCATCAACAATGAAACGCTCGATAACATGTTCGACAAAGAAACATACAAATATCTAGGCTTCCAACAAAGCACCAAACTCAACCACACTCACATCAAAACAGAGCTCAGAACTGAATTTAAAAACAGACTGACGAAACTTTTGCAAACAAAACTCAACTCTAAGAATCTCACTAAAGCCATCAACACGTTCGCTATACCTATACTCACATATTCATTTGGTATCATCAAATGGTCACAAACAGACATAGAAAATATTCACATCCTTATACGATCTCAATTCACCAAATACAGGAAATTACACCCCAACGCATGCAAAGAAAGACTTACCATCGAGAGGAGGGCAGGAGGAAGAGGAATTATAGACATCAGATCATTACACACAAAACAAATACAAACACTTAGGAAATTCTTTCACAGCAAGCAAACCAGCCTCCACACAGCGACAGCGAAAGCAGACAAAAACTTCACACCTCTCGACTTAGCCCGGGCAGACCACTCAGCAGACACACACAGTCACACCCAATTACAACAGGAAAAGATGAAAACGTGGTCAGAGAAAGCACTCCACGGAAAACACAGATACCACATAGAACAAGACCACGTAAATAAAAAACAATCATACACCTGGTTACAGGATGGGCAGCTATTCCCTGAGACTGAAGGCTTCTTACTTGCTATCCAGGATAAAGTCATATTAACCAGAAACTACCAAAAGCATATCATCAAAGACCCGACTATTGCAGAGGACAGATGTAGGAAATGCCACCAGCAGAAAGAAACGATCGAGCACATAACGAGCGGATGTAAAATATTGGCCGGAACAGAGTACACAGCCAGGCATGATTCAGCTGCCAAAGTAGTTCACCAAGCACTTGCCACAACATACAAACTCATAGAAAACACAGATCCCTACTACAAATACACGCCAACATCCATACTTGAAAATGAAGATTACAAGCTCTACTGGGACATCGGTATCCATACAGATAAAACAGTCTCCGCCAATAGACCCGATATTACTTTTCAGTGCAAAAAAGGAAAAGTCACCTATCTATTCGACATAGCTGTCCCCACCGACACAAACATCCAAACGAAATACACAGAAAAAATTTCCAAATACACAGACCTTGCAACGGAAATAAAAAGGCTATGGAGACAAGAAAAAGTCATCATTGTCCCCCTCATTATATCAGCCACAGGCCTTACACCAATAACATTCACACCACATTTAGTGCAATTAGGACTCAACACAGACATACACAGAAACATTCAGAAGTCAGTGATTTTGAAAACATGTAACATTGTCAGGTCATTCCTTAATACGGAATGGTAATAGCGTTTGTGCTCACTTGGTTTTGACCCGTTAGCCAAACATGGAACCACATTGATCAAATGTGAGAAAGAAGAACTTTTTGTAATAATAATAATAATAAACCATGAGACAGAAACCATCAACAATGAAACACTCGATAACATGTTCGACAAAGAAACATATAAATATCTAGGCTTCCAACAAAGCACCAAACTCAACCACACTCACATCAAAACAGAGCTCAGAACCGAATTCAAAAACAGACTGACGAAACTTTTACAAACAAAACTCAACTCTAAGAATCTCACTAAAGCCATCAACACGTTCGCTATACCTATACTTACATATTCATTTGGTATCATCAAATGGTCACAAACAGACATAGAAAATATTCACATCCTTATACGATCTCAATTCACCAAATACAGGAAATTACACCCCAACGAATGCAAAGAATGACTTACCATCGAGAGGAAGGCAGGAGAAAGAGGAATTATAGACATCAGATCATTACACACAAAACAAATACAAGCACTTAGGAAATTCTTTCACACCAAGCAAACCAGCCTCCACACAGCAACAGTCAAAGCAGACAAAAACTATACACCACTCGACTTATCCCGGGTAGACCACCCAGCAGATACACACAGTCACACCCAATTACAACAGGAAAAGATGAAAACGTGGTCAGAAAAAACACTCCACGGAAAACACAGATATCACATAGAACAAGACCATGTAAATAAAAAAACAATCATATACCTGGTTACGGGATGGGCAGCTATTCCCGGAAACAGAAGGCTTCTTACTTGCCATCCAGGATAAAGTCATATTAACCAGAAACTACCAAAAGCATATCATCAAAGACCCAACTATTACAGAAGACAGATGTAGAAAATGCCACCAGCAGAAAGAAACGATCGACCACATAACAAGCGGATGTAAAATATTAGCCGGAACGGAATACACAGCCAGACATGACTCAGCGGCAAAAGTAGTTCACCAAGCACTAGCCACAACATACAAGCTCGTAGAAAACACAGATCCCTACTACAAATACACACCAACATCCGTATTTGAAAATAAAGATTACAAACTCTACTGGGACATCAGTATCCATACAGATAAAACAGTCTCCGCCAATAGACCCGATATTACTTTTCAGTGCAAAAAAGAAAAAGTCACCTATCTAATTGACATAGCTGTCCCCAACGACACAAACATCCAAACGAAATACACAGAAAAAATTTCCAAATACACAGACCTTGCAACGGAAATAAAAAGGCTATGGAAACAAGAAAAAGTCATCATTGTCCCCTCATTATATCAGCCACAGGCCTTACACCAACAACATTCACACCACACTTAGTACAATTAGGACTCAACACAAACATACACAAAAACATTCAGAAGTCAGTGATTTTGAAAACATGTAACATTGTCAGGTCATTCCTTAATACACAATGGTGATGCGTTTGTGCTGACTTAGTTTGAGCCCGTCAGCCAAACATGGAGCCACATTGACCAAATGTGAGAAAGAAGAACTTTTTTGTAATAAT
>JAHKBH010003581.1:0-28588 GCA_019049505.1 Pachyrhynchus sulphureomaculatus
AAGGGTACACAATTAAAAGTTTATGATTTATAATATAACATCCTAAACTGTAACTTAAATGTAATGACAAAATAAAATTATTATAGCATTAGCCCTAGTGCTATGTTAATCTTAAACACCTTCTATATCCGACATGTCAGACATATCCCAACTAAATCTGGACATAGCATTATCTGACCTAATGGTACTACAATTTGATCCATTGATGAATCTAGTGTCCATATTTTATATTCTTCTTCATTAATTACGTGTTTTAACACATTTCGCCAGTTTTCTGGAGTGACATTACATATTGCTTTTGCAAATAGATTTTTAAGGTCTGTTAATTTGTAGGTCACATTGTCTCTAGCCACTTCACCTTTTACTTCAGCCTAAATAAGCTCTATAGGATTAAGCTCACAGTGGTATGGTGGCAAGCGAGTTTTGGCAAATTTCGTGGGAATCATATATATCATCTGCGTAAACCATTCTTCAAACACATCAAAAATCATATCCTCGTGGTAATGTCCTATTTGTTTCGATTCGAATATAAGCAGACCGCCATTAACGAAACCGTGGACTACTCCCTATATATGTTATAATTAATCGGCGTCCTTTTTTTTCCAGATGGTGGACGGAGACCGGTTGACCAACCTTCCTTGAACTCAAAACGTTTTGGTCCTGCCAAAACTTATTTATTACGGTGTACCCTTCATTTATCCAAGTTTCGTCTAAAAATAATTGAAATACATTTTCCTTGAGACGCTCATGTCTAATTTTTCTCAGATAATCTCTTCTTCAGCGTACGATTTCTTCCCCTTTCAATAACAAGAATTTTCCTTGAAATTTTTCTCAAAAACGAAAATTGATTGATTTTAAAAACGTCCCACAACTTGGTCCCTCCCCATCGTTGGTTTACTTTTAACAGCCTCTAGAATTAAGTCCAAAGTGGGATTTTTTTTTCAATGAATTGAGGAATTTTTTACATCTTCTGTCAGCTCCAATTTTATTTTACCTGGTTTTTTAGCTTTGGCGCAGTAACTCCTCCTGCCCTTTTCTTCCTTCAAAATTCGATAGATTAGTTGTTTTTCCAACTCCGGTCATTAGGAAACACTTTTGAACCACACTCTATCGTCGACATTTAAATTAAGGTATTTTCATCACCTTTGATGTAATTCAACACGTTTCACTAATTATGATTTTTTCATTTAAGCTTAAAGCCGTTATTTTTTGACGTTTTGGGGAAGACATCTTTATTGTTCTGAACTGGATTGCACTGCGTGTTACGTGAGAAAATAAACTGAAGGTATACCCTCGATACGGTTTATAATCACCAAATTAACTCCATCAGGTAAAACAACCCGCCTTTGGTTTATTACCCACTGGGTCACATTTTATTACTAATTTGCGTAAACTTTACATGATTTATTATTTTTCGCCTTGCAAACGGATAGAGTTATGAAGACAGCTACCCAGGAAAATATGGTAAACAATATGATGGGGTGATTATGTCGAAAAGGTGCTTCCAAAATGTTTATAAGTTCCAATGGGAATACCAGATAATCCAGAATACAGCACATAACAGAAGACTGCAGTGGCAAATTAGTTGAGGTTGTAAATGTATAAAAAGCAACATATAATAATAATAAGTCCATTTGGTCTGCTATACACGGTTTACAGATGGTGAATAATATTGTAGATGATCTTTTTAGTGTTCCGTTACGGAACACTTATAGAGAATCACTTCGGTGTCTGTCTGTCCGTCTGTCGTCACAGCCACAACCCTGTCGGAAACACACCCGTTTTCTCCGAAACTATTTGTCATAGAAAGTTGAAAATTTGGTAATAATATAGGAATTTATGAGGCCTCATCAGAGCCATGTAGTTTTGAAAGTTAAATTTTGGCTTGAAGAGGTTAGTTTTTTGGGGGGGGTGAAATCGGAAAGTGAAAAAAAAATTTTTTTTACTAGGTAATCGAGTGTAATTTGTGAAAACACGAGTAAAAAATATATATATAATAATAATACTTGCGTGCACTTTTCTTTGTATTATTTTTAAAAAATCGCGAAAAAATCGCTGTCCACCCACCTTATCTCGAAAAGTACTGATCAAAAAATTTTGAAAAAATTATGGAATAATTCTCCAGGCGGTGTAGATTGAAAACGAAATTATCACGAGTAAACATTACCCTTAATAATTTATCTGGTATATAAAAAAAACAAAAATTTCAAGGTCATCAATTTTCAGTAAAGATTGAAAACAAACTTTGTTGAAAACTCATTTAGGGTGTGGTGTTTTGTGAAGGTCAACTGATCATTTAATACCACCGTAACAACATTTTTTATTTTAAAAGCAATCAACGTACGGAACACTAATTGTGCAAGTTCAACTTGCACTTGACCGGTTATTTTTTTTTTATTGTTAAAGTGACACACTGATATTGTTAAAACCTAAGACTTATGCGACAAATTTCTTGATATTTTTGTAAATGAAATAATTTGGCGAGGACTAAGAACATTGGCCTAACGATGGTGCCCATTTCATGTCTGGCTGTTATAAACCGAATTGCAAGAACTTACTCCTCTTATGCATTGTAGGTCTATTGTGTATTCAAGGGGAAGCATTCGCGTTAAAATAAAGGCCTTAAAATATATTGTGACTGTAGTAAACTTATAAGAAATCAACCGTTGAAGGTAAGGTTTTTTTAGAACATTAAGTGAGATATATGAATTCTAACATGTTTTTGTTGTACTGCAACCATTCTGATGGTAATATTTTGTCTCGTACTTTTAAACTGTGACAGGATATTTATATTTTTCTTGAAGATACATGGCAAGAAAAATTTGCGATTTTTTGTAAAACTGGTGTATTTATGTGACACTTTTGAAAAGAAAAATGTCTTGATTTTTTTTCTGTAGCAAAGAATATCCCTTTTGTTATATTAATTTTTGACCTAAAGTAGAAAATTTTCAAAAAATATTAAAAACTCTTTTACATTTTTTTGGTAAGAGCATTTGGTATATGACTTTTTTGAAGTGTCTACGATTTTCCAAAAAATGAAAGAATTTCAATTTTAATCTTTGCTCGTTATTAGGATTCCTTAACCGGTAAATCTGAATTAACCTGAACTCATCCACAAAATTTCATAGTTAATTGGAAAATGTTGGACTGGAAAGACATCTCTTAACCTCGTGGAATAATCGAACATAAAATCGACAAGCTGTAATATCCTACGGTACTTCTAATTCGGTGGTTTTAACGTAACATTATCATAATCACAGTAGACTGCCTTATAAATAGAGAGTTTGATGAAATAAAATTATATATATTCCTAATTATAATAATTGTTAGAATTTTTTAAAGTATTTTAAAATAAAACAATCATTATTTTATGCACGTAACTGATAAAATAATCTAATATGTCATCCTGAGATAGATACTTTATTTACCGAGGTACTCTATACACATTATTAATACGGTATGAAGTCATTTTTTTAGATCACCAGTCAAAATAATTGCATTTTGAGTGGCCAGATTTATTAAAATTATATCACTAGACTTGTAAGAATAAATCAACAAATACCGATAAACTATTAATATCGTTATTTATAAATTCCGGTGCATACAAACCTAAGCGATAACACACTTGAGAGAGTATTGTGTCGTAAAATCAAAATAATTTTTTACTTCCACTTCCTTTGCTGAAGCGAAGTATTTTATCTCCATTTCTCTATTGCCTCATATTATATAGTCCCTAACTCAAGAGAAACGAAGTTCCTAATTTCCTTCAGTCTGTCTCTATATTTGCCTATTTGTAACACAAAATGTAGAGAAAAAGTGATATCTATTTTAAAAAATTTAGTACGCGTATAATATTTGGAATAAGAAAGAAACAAATAGTTTATAACAGTACCGGTTCGGAGATTTTATTCCTAAAATGTTCACCATTGCCATGCATAACATGAAATCTTTTCTTTCACATGTTTGTAAGGTAAGAGCATAAGAGAGAAAGATAAAAGGTTCGTTTTTCTTTTATTTCGCGTCTGATAAAAGTTTTCTATCAATTTTTCAATTTATGAAGCCTAGAGTCTTATCATGTAGAGGGTTAAGTAATTCGAAAATTCGTTAATACGGAATATAAAAAGAAATTGGCCAAATACCAGGCTGGCCACACTTAAACTAAATACTTTAACATATATTGTTTCCACATACAATTAACATATAAACATACGAAAAATATCCTTATCAGGTAAAGGACGCCTAAGCAATTTGGCAACGTTGTGTATGATGCGCTCAAGAGGCGTGCTTTCCCTTTGGCTTGAACTTTAAACCGTCATAAAAAAAATTGGGTTATCTGCCAAATAGAAGAGCAAAAGAAAATGTCGTGAACAAATGTGAGTACTTATTACTCACACCGACTCACCAATTATTTTTAAATAAATATTTCGTTTAAAAATTTGAATACTAAAGGAGCTTTATCGCTTGCAGGCTCTAAGGGTTTCAATTTAAGTTCTTTAAACATATTTCCTAAGCAAAATAAAAACTTAAAGCTTCGCTCCCACCAATTTGTGAGGCTTATAGTCTGCTAAAGTTAAAAACTATAAATTATATTTTTGCCAAAATCTATGAGCAAATTGCCTTTAGTTTTCAACAAAAAATTATGCTTTACAATTTTAACTTTAGTAGACTAAAAATTGTGTCAATGAAATTCTTAAAAAATATAATCTTTATATATAAAGTCAAAAAGAATGATTACAAAAACAGATAATAGTACCACGGCGATATTGTTAAATAAATACCATCCTTGCTGTAGCTAACATAAATTTAGTGGATAGTCGTAATGCCATAATAAAGACGGAGAAAACATCCTTTTACACCAGGTAAACTTGGGTTACTAAGATTTAATTTGCTAGCAACTACTTAAAAAAATTACGAAGGCTGGTTCGAATTGATGTTACCAGATTTTCTGAAAATTACGCAGAAACATGAACTCGAAAGTTTGCTATGTAAAGGTAGACTAAACTTTTAATAAAATAAATAAGCTTCTGTTTCATACGATCATGGTATATAGGTATGGAAATCGTCGATTTGTTACCACAGAATATATAGGTCCTGTATTAATGAATGCGTATATATATATATATATATATATATATATATATATATATATATATATATATATTATATATATATATATATATATATATATTTCTGATCCAGGAATATATCTATTTTTTTCGGGTGAAATTTTGCATATATCTCAGTTTTTCATAGGCTTCAATGGCTTGGAAATTCTCTTTTACGTATAAGTGTAAAATATTTAGTCGTAGTGAAACACAAATACAAAATATGTAGGATTGTTAATCCAGGGATGTATCCGTTCGTTTGTTGTTCTTGGTAAATTTTTGCAATTGTGTTGCCAAGGTCTTGCTTGATGTTTTTAATGCTAACTCATGAGAATTAGACAGCTAACTAAGAGGTTACGTTACTGTATATATGCGTCGAACTAAGGCTTACCGTCGGAAGATCATTTTTTCGGAAAAAAAGGATGTAAGTTTCCATACAAGCCAAAATGACATAAAAAATCTCCTTAGCGCAGTCAGATGGGCCGTTGGATCTAAACCAAACGTCTGACTAAGGGTAAATTCGAAAATATTCCATAAGTTCTTCCAATTTAGCAGATTTGTAGTGCCTCTCTGCCACCAATGGGTAGGATGCTCGATGTCGGAAACAGTTTATGGCCTGTAGAACCTAACGATGGATAGTATAAATCTCTGTATTGGAGGTTACAAACCAATCAAGAAGACTGGCGAATTCCCCGTCTCGATCAGGTATCCGTGTTGGTTTATCGATAAGTTAAGAAAAACCATAACTGATCGAGACGTTCGAGAGTTTAAGGTAAACGAAAAAAAAACAAGAGCACTATCATCGGGAACATGTAGATTGAATTCCTGGTTCTTTCCAGCAAATATTTTGGCGTTTAACTGCATTAAAATATGTTTTAGGATACGTAATCTGAAAACAATATTACGCATCTATTACTCCACATTGGGAATAATATGTTTTTTCCCTGAAAATAAAATATCCGATTTTGATAGTCTATTGGAATGTTCTTATCTTGCAGTTAAGTTGTCTATCTATTTGCAGCTAATGAAATGTATTTTTTTGACCTATTTGAAAGTGACATCAGGCGGGATTCATTTTAAGAACTCTCTCTGGTTTATCTGAAAATCATTGGAAGAAGCCTGGAAAAGACAGAGAATTTTATTGTGCTCTTAGAGTAGGAACCAAGCTTGTATTATCCAATTTAGTTTAAATTATTAAAATTCGTATCATGCAATTATAATTATGATAA
The DNA here is from genome assembly GCA_019049505.1 of Pachyrhynchus sulphureomaculatus. NCBI lineage: Eukaryota > Metazoa > Arthropoda > Insecta > Coleoptera > Curculionidae > Pachyrhynchus > Pachyrhynchus sulphureomaculatus. The sequence continues at coordinate 6,335 of JAHKBH010003581.1, forward strand.
AATCATTTATTTATTTACCGAATTTAGACTGATAATGATTTGAAATTCCTTAAATTATATCATGTATTCCTTAAATTATATCAAAATAAATGTTTAAGACAATTTAAAAAATTTAATATCTATTTTACAGAGCGTAACTATTTTCAAGTTAAAAGAAAATATATCATTGCTAAGAGAACGTAAAATTTCGACGTTCTCGGCTATAATGCGATGGTTTTTATCATGTAAAAAATTTTCCTTAGCAGATCCCGACATCAGGCCTTGACAGGATTATAAAAAGAGCATCTTTTATCACGTGCAGTTCAGAAAATCTGATAGCAACCTTCGTTTCTGAATAACAGTGTTTCATTTTTTTATTTATTTTAAAATTTCGACGTTCTCGGTATAATGCGATGGTTTTTATCATGTAAAAATTTTCCTTAGCAGATACCGACATCAGGCCTTGACAGGATTATAAAAAAGTGTATTCTTTACCAAGTGCAGTTCAGAGAATCTGATAGCAATCTTCGTTTCTGAATAAAAGTGTTTCATTTTTTTATTTATTTTAAAATGAAAACTGTTATTCAGAAACGAAGATTGCTATCAGATTCTCTGAACTGCACGTGGTAAAGAATGCTCTTTTTTTATAATCCTGTCAAAGCCTAATGTCGGTATCTGCTAATGAAAATTTTTTACATGATAAAAAACCGTCGCATTTTAGCCGAGAACATCGCAATTTTAAAATAAATAAAAAAATGAAACAATGTTATTCAGAAATGAAGATTGCTATTAGATTTTCTTAACTGCACGTGATAAAGAATGCACTTTTTTATAATCCTGTCAAAGCCTGATGTCGGTATCTGCTAAGGAAAATTTTTTACATGATAAAAACCATCGCATTATAGCCGAGAACGTCGAAATTTAAAATAAATAAAAAAATGAAACACTGTCATTCAGAAACGAATATTGCTATCAGATTCTCTGAACTGCACGTAATAAAGAATTCTCTTTTTTATAATCTTGTCAAGGCCTGATGTCGGTATCTGCTAAGGAAAATTTTGTACATGGTAAAATCCAACGCATTATAGCCGAGAACGTTGAAATTTTAAAATAAATAAAAAAAATGAAACCCTATTATTCAGAAACGAAGATTGCTATCAGATTCTCTGAAATGCACGTGGTAAAGAATGCTCTTTTTTATAATCCTATCAAGGCCTGATATCGATATCTGCTAAGGAAAATTTTTTACTTGATAAAAACCTTCGCATTATATCCGAGAACGTCGTCGAAATTTTAAAATAAATAAAAAATGAAACACTGTTATTCAGAAATGAAGATTGCTATCCAGTTCTCTGAACTGCACGTGGTAAAGAATGTTCTTTTTTATAATCCTGTCAAGGCCTGATGTCGGTATCTGCTAAGGAAAATTTTTTACATAATAAAAACCATCGCATTATAGCCAAGATTGTCGAAATTTTAAAATAAATAAAAATTGAAACACATCAGAAGAATTAGCCGTATTTAAAATACAAATTTTGGAAGAACTCAATTCTATAAGGGTAAATTTGAAGTCACTAGAAAAAATAATTCAAGATAATAATGAAACTGCGCAAGCGCAGGCGAAAGTCAATTCTATTATAATATATGGCCTAAAAGAAGATGAAACTAATATCTATACCAAAATCATTGACATGGTATCTCAAAAACTAAATATTAATATAAAAAAAATGTGATTTAAATTATTGTTATCGTTTGGGTTCCAATATGAACAAAACAAAACACCAGAAAAAGCCTTGTCCGGTAGTCGTCGAATTCACACATCGTTGGGTGCGCGACGAAATATTTTTTGCTAAAAAGAAATTAAAAGGCACCTCACTCATGATAACTGAATTTTTAACTAAGGAAACAAGAGCAATGTTTAAAGTGGTGAGAGCAAGTGCGGCCAAGAATTCGTGGACGTGTTATGTATAAAAATAAAAAAGTTGTAATAAAATCCAAAGAACAATGGCTAAACTTGAACTATGAAAACGTGAGTGAAAATTCTGTGTAATCACAAGGATGCATGATATGTTTATGCATTGTTTAATCACTATCCGACAAGAACTCGGATTGTAGGAACTGTAAGTTGCAATAATTTAGATTTTTTCTTTTTTTTTTTTTAAACACCTTTCAGTTGTAATTGTTTCACACTATGAGAATGATAAATAATATTGGAAAAATGGGAAATATTGTTTTTAAATAGAAGTCTCAAAAGGCTTTAGAAAATAAATACTTAACAATGCTGGGTCACATATTTCCTGTAAAGATAGTTCAACGTCAATATTATTATTATTATTTGTACTCTTCTGTAATTTTTTTACTGTTATTGGTTCGTTTACTATGAGTTTAATTTTTTTATTTTTATTGTTCTATTATAACACAGCCTTATACTGACAAATGAATATACGAAACTTAGAAAATAAACTTAGTGTATGTCATTTAAATATAAATTCACTTACAGCACATACTAATGAATTTCGGGACTATATTCTGGACAATTCTTATGACCTTGTAGTAGCTTACAGAAACCTTCTTAAAGCCCCATATACCAAGTAGGGTTGTTAATTTTCCCAATTACACACTCCTGAGAAATGATAGATTAAATGGTGCCAAAGGAGGTATTGCTATTTATATTAATAATTCCATCAAAAGTTATGAGGAATTGCATTACGATACATTTGAATGTTTATGGGTTAAATTTAAATTAAAGAGGGAAGTATTTGTTTTCGGTTGCGTATACAAGCCTCCAAATCTAAACAAACGTAATTTTGTAGATAAGCTTGAGTCGGTGATTATTGATATTCTGCCGCAAGTAGAGAGTTTTATTTGCACGGGTGACATAAATTTAAATTTAAATTTATTAGAAGATTCTGTTATTGACTTTTATCGAAGTATGCTTGAGAGCTGTGGATTGCTTCAAATTATCAACCAACCTACACGCGTAATGAATGGCACCTCTACTTTAATAGATCATTTAATAGTATCTGAAAATATTGAGGTGATTGAGTCTGGAGTCTGCTCTGTAGGCATATCGGATCACGAATTAATTTTTTGTATTATGAATATAGAAATTCAGAAACCTCCTCCGATGACACACATCTATAGAAATTTTAAAAATATTAATTCAGAGGTTTTGACTGACCATCTAAAATCTATTCCATGGAGAAACATTTACGATTTGGATAACATTGATAAAAAAGTAACTTTCTTCAATGAAAATTTATTAGCCTTAATGGACATACACGCACTGCTAAAGACGATAGTTTTAAGGAAACCATATTGCCCCTGGATTATCGACAATATTAGATACCTTATTAGACTAAGAGATAAGGCCAAATGTAAATATAGAAGAACAAAAAAGCCAGAGGACTTTAATATCTACAGAAACTACAGAAATTTTACTAACAGCGCAATAAGAAGGGAGAAAAAAGCATATATTCAAAGCATTATAATAGATTCAAGCCAAAAAGAAAAATAGAAAGCACTTAAAAACCTAAATATTACTAAAACTAAAAATAAAAACTTCCTGACAATCTTTGTAATCCGAACGGAATAAATCAGTATTTTGTCAATTCAATACCTCAAATTAAAAACTCTGATCTCGATGCTAAACATTATCACAGAACTGATAACTCAAATAAGACTGCTTTAAAACTTTGTGCTGTTACTGAAACCGAGATCTCAAAAGCTTTGTGTCGAATAAGGACAAAAGCTGTGGGTTCTGATAATATTCCTATTGATTTTATCACTTTTTGCTGTCCCTTTATTTTAAAATATATTTGTCATATTGTAAACTTTTGTATCGAGATGTCAGTATATCCATCCGCCTGGAAAACTGCGCATGTTGTACCATTACCTAAGACCATTACCAATGGCATACAGTGATTTATGCCCTGTAAGCATACTTCCAATATTAGCAAAAGTTCTTGAACATATTGTAAAATCACAACTAGTAGAATATATAGAAAAGTATGATATTTTACCTACAGTGCAGTCTGGCTTTAGGCGATCACACAGTTGTGTTACTGCACTTCTTAATGTAGCCGACTATATATTTAGAGAGATCGATAGAAATAAATGTACTATTTTAATCTTGCTCGATTATTCAAAAGCATTTGACATGCTCGACCACTCACTTTTAACTCATATCTTGAAGTTTATAGGTCTGGACAAAGACGCTGTTAAGTTTATTGGACAATATCTCAAAGATCATCATCAGAGAGTTGTCTTGATTGGATCTTTCTCGGACCTCCAAAGGGTGACCAGAGGTGTCTTCGCAAGGATTAATTTTGGGCCCTATTCTATTCTGCATTTATACCCATTTATTTCCGTCATTTCTCAAAGTCTGTAACTGTCAGATGTACGCTGACGATACTCAGTTGTTTTACCTCTTTTCCTAAGAATACAGTGCTTGACGGTTGTCGACTGATAAATGGTGATTTGGAGGTTATACAGAGAGTTTCGGAGGAACATCATTTGAAACTTAATTCCAACAAATGTGTCGCAATGTTGTTCGGTAGACCAAGTGTTGTAAAGCGACTCACTTCACTAGTTTAAGTTAATATTTTTAATGAAAGGATACCTGTTAAAGCTGAGGCTAAAAATCTTGGCTTAATTTTGGATTCAACTTTAAGATTTAAAAAACACGTGTCGGTTTGCATTAAGAGGGCAGTGGGTCTACTTAGGTGTCTTTATTACACAAGACATTTATTAAATACTCAATTAAAACTCATGCTTTGCGATTCTATCATTTTATCTATATTTAACCACTGTTATGTCGTTTACGGCTCCTGCTTGACTGCCGAATATACAAAAAGAATTCAAAAAATTCAGAAATATTTTTTACGGTTTAGCTACGGTATAAAGAAACGAAATCCAGTTACTTATAAACTGAAAGAAACTAAATGGATTGACATGAAGTCAAGACGATATTTGCATTGTTGTATCTTGTATCATAAGATTATCTGCACAAAGTCACCTACGTATCTTTTTAAAAAAATTCCGTTCAAGACAGACGTTCATAATATAAATATAAGAAGCAGAGGCTTACTTACGCCTCCACTTCATAAAACAGGCATATTTGAAAGGTCTTTCACTTTCAATTTAGTTAAAACTTATAACAACCTACCCGACATTCTGAAATCTAAATCAGTCAAATATTTCAAAAAGCACTCAAAGAATTTGTTATTGCAGAATAATTGAAGAATTTACTGTTCCTAAAAATATAAGTTTTCTAATCTTAAATCATGGCTTTCTGTAACTGACATAACATTATTTTTTTCATTTTCTTTTGTTTGTTATTTGGTTGTGGATCATATAATTTGGTTGTGCACTATTATTATTATTATTATTTGGTTGTGCATGTGATAGTGTGTTGCTGCCTAGGGGTAAGTGTAAAGACAGATGGACATATATTTTGCTTCAGTTAAATTATGTTTTTTTTTTCTTCTCTTATCTTTGTTTAGCTGCACTCTGTCCTTTTCACTGTATATTGTATACTTTGAATAAAATTCTCTGAACTGCACGTGCTAAAGAATGCTCTTTTTTATTATCCTGTTAAGGCCTGATGTCGGTATCTGAAAAGGAAAATTTTTTACATGATAAAAACCATCGCAATATAGCCGAGAACGTCGAAATTTTAAAATAAATAAAAATTGAAACACTGTTATTCAAAAACGAAGATTGCTATCAAATTCTCTGAACCGCATGTGGTAAACAATGCTCTTTTTTATAATCCGGTCAACGCCTGATGTCGGTATCTGCTAAGGAAAATTTTGTACATGATAAAAACCATCGCATTATAGCCGAGAACGTCGAAATTTTAAAATAAATAAAAATTGAAACACTGTTATTCAAAAAGAATGCTCTTTTTTATAATCCTATTAAGGCAGGATGTCGATATCTGCTAAGGAAAATTTTTTACATGATAAAAACCATCGCATTATTGCCGAAAACGTCGAAATTATATAATAAATAAAAATTGAAACACTGTTATTCAAAAACGACGATAGCTATCAAATTCTCTGAACTGTATGTGGTAAAGAATGCTCTTTTTTATAATTCAATCAAGGCAGGATGTCGATATCTGCTAAGGAAAATTTTTTACAAGATAAAAACCATCGCATTATTGCCGAAAACGTCGAAATTATATAATAAATAAAAATTGAAACACTGTTATTCAAAAACGGCAATAGCTATCAAATTCTTTGAACTGTACGTGGTAAAGAATGCTCTTTTTTATAATCCTATCAAGGCAGGATGTCGATATCTGCTAAGGAAAATTTTTTACATGATAAAAACCATAGCATTATGGCCGAAAACGTCGAAATTTTATAATAAATTAAAATTGAAACATTGTTATTCAAAAACGAAGATATGTATCAAATTCTCTGAAATGTACGTGGTAAAGAATGCTCTTTTTTATAATCCTATCAAGGCGGGAGGTTGATATCTGCTAAGGAAAACTTTTTTACATGATAAAAACCATCGCATTATTGTCGAAAACGTCGAAATTTTATAATAAATAAAAATTGAAACACTGTTATTCAAAAACGAAAATAGCTATCAAATTCTTTGAACTGTACGCGGTAAAGAATGCTCTTTTTTATAATCCTATCAAAGCGGGATGTCGATATCTGCTAAGGAAAATTTTTTACATGATAAAAACCATCGCATTATAGCCGAAAACGTCGAAATTTTATGATAAATAAATATTGAAACACTGTTATTCAAAAAAGAAGACTGATATCAAATTCTCTGAACTATGCGTGGTAAAGAATGCTCTTCTTTTTTATAATCTTATCAAGGCGGGATGCCGATATCTGCTAAGGAAAATTTTTTACATGATAAAAACCATCGCATTATGGCCGAAAACGTCGAAATTTAATAATAAATAAAAATGAAAACTGTTATTGAAATGAAGATAGCTACCAAATTCTCAACTGTGTTATTCAATACTGTCAAGGCGTGATGTCGATATCTGCTAAGAAAAATATTACAGATAAAAACCAGCTGGCCGAAAACGTCCAAATTTTATCTGAAACACTTTTATTCAAAAACGAAGACTGTCAAATTACGTACGTGGTAAAGAATGTTCTTTTTTATAATACTATCAAGGCGGGATGTCGATATCTGCTAAGAAAAATTTTTACATGATAAAAACCATCGCATTATGGCCGAAAACTTCGAAATTTTATAATAAATAAAAAATTGAAACATTGTTATTCAAAAACGAAGAGAGCTATCAAATTCTCTGAACTGCACGTTGTAAAGAATGCTTTTTTTGTATAATCCTATCAAGGCGGGATGTCGATATCTGCTAAGGAAAATTTTTTACATGATAAAAACCATCGCATTATGGCCGAAAAGGTCGAAATTTTATAATAAATAAAAATTGAAACACTGTTATTCAGAAACAAAGGTAGCTATCAAATTCTCTGAACTGTACGTGGTAAAGAATGTTTTTTTTTATAATACTATCAAGGCGGGATGCCAATATCCTATAAGGAAAATTTTTTACTTGATAAAAACCATCGCATTATGGCCGAAAACTCCGAAATATTAAAATTGAAACACTGTTATTCAAAAACGAAGATAGCTATCAAATTCTTTGAACTGTACGTGGCAAGGAATCCTCTTTTTTATAATTCTATTAGGGCGTGATGTCGATATCTTCTAAGGAAAATTTTTTACATGATAAAAACCATCGCATTATGGCCGAAAACGTCGAAATTTTATAATAAATAAAAATTGAAACACTGTTATTCAAAAACGAAATAGCTATCAAAATCTCTGAACTGTACGTAGTAAAGAATGCTTTTTTTATAATCCTATCAAGACTGGATGTCGATATCTGCTAAGGAAAATTTTTTATATGATAAAAAACCATAGCATTATGGCCGAAAACGTCGAAATTTTAAAATAAATAAAAATTGAAACACTGTTATTCAAAAACAAAGATAACTATCAAATTCTCTGAACTGTACGTGGTAAACAATGCTCTTTTTTATAATCCTATCCAGACTGGATGTCGATATCTGCCAAGGAAAATTTTTTATATGATAAAAACCATAGCATTATGGATGAAAACGTAGAAATTTTATAATAAATAAAAATTGAAACACTATTATTCAAAAACGAAGGTAGCTATCAAAATCTCTGAACTGTACGTGGTAAAGAATGCTCTTTTTTTATAATCCTATCCAGACTGGATGTCGATATCTGCTAAGGAAAATTTTTTATATGATAAAAACCATAGCATTATGGCCGAAAACGTAGAAATTTTATAATAAATAAAAATTGAAACACTATTATTCAAAAACGAAGGTAGCTATCGAATTCTCTGAACTGTACGCGGTAAAGAATGCTCTTTTTTATAATCCTATCAAGACTGGATGTCGATATCTGCTAAGGAAAATTTTGTATATGATAGAAACCCTAGCATTATGGCCGAAAACTTCGAAATTTTATAATAAATAAAAATTGAAACACTCTTATTCAAAAACGAAGATAGCTATCAAGTTCTCTGAAGTGTACGTGGTAAAGAATGCTCTTTTTTATAATTTCATGAAGACTAGATGTCGATATCTGCTAAGGAAAATTTTTATTATGATAAAAAACCATAGCATTATGGCCGAAAATGTAGAAATTTCATAATAAATAAAAATTGAAACACTGTTATTCAAAATCGAAGACAGCTATCAAATTCTCTGAACTGTACGTGGTAATGAATGCTCTTTTTTATAATCCTATCAAGACAGGATGTCAGCGACATGCAGTTTGAACAGGGTTGTACAGAAAGACATTCTTTAACATGTGTTGTAGCAGAGAAAGTGCGAGGAAAGCTCTTTCTTTATATAAAAATTTTTTAATTTGTAATTATTCTAAAATTTCGATGTATTGCGAAGACCCAAAGCACAAAAAGTCCAAAAAAAAAAAATTCCTTAGCAGCTAGCGACATGCAGTTTGAACAGGGTTGTACAGAAAGACATTCTTTAACATGTGTTGTAGCAGGGAAAGTGCGAGGAAAGCTCGTTCTTATATAAAAATGTTTTAATTTTTAATTATTCTAAAATTTCGATGTATTGCGAAGACCTAAAGCACAAAAAATCCAAAGAAAAAAATTCCTTAGCAGCTAGCGACATGCAGTTTGAACAGGGTTGTACAGAAAGACATTCTTTAACATGTGTTGTAGCAGAGAAAGTGCGAGGAAAGCTCTCTTTCTTATATAAAAATGTTTTAATTTGTAATTATTCTAAAATTTCGATGTATTGCGAAGACCCAAAGCAAAAAAGTCCAAAGAAAAAAAAAAATTCCTTAGCAGCTAGCGACATGCAGTTTGAACAGGGTTGTACAGAAAGACATTCTTTAACATGTGTTGTAGCAGAGAAAGTGCGAGGAAAGCTCTTTTCTTATATAAAAATGTTTTAATTTTTAATTATTCTAAAATTTCGATGTATTGCGAAGACCAAAGCACAAAAAATTCCAGCAAGAAAAAAATTCCTTAGCAGCTAGCGACATGCAGTTTGAACAGGGTTGTACAGAAAGACATTCTTTAACATGTGTTGTAGCAGAGAAAGTGCGAGGAAAGCTCTTTCTTATATAAAAATGTTTTAATTTTTAATTATTCTAAAATTTCGATGTATTGCGAAGACCTAAAGCACAAAAAAGTCCAAAAAAAAAATTCCTTAGCAGCTAGCGACATGCAGTTTGAACAGGGTTGTACAGAAAGACATTCTTTAACATGTGTTGTAGCAGAGAAAGTGCGATCTTTATAAAAAATGTTTTTAATTTTTAAAATTTTTAATTATTCTAAAATTTCGATGTATTGCGAAGACCTAAAAAGCACAAAAAGTCCAAGAAAAAAATTCCTTAGCAGCTAGCGACATGCAGTTTGAACAGGTTGTACAGAAAATGTTTGTAACAGGGAAAGTAAGAAAAAAATTTTTAAATATGTAGCATGTATTGCGAAGACCAAAGCACAAAAAGTCCAGAGAAAAAAAAGTTTTGAACAGGGTTTTTTGTGTTGTAGCAGAGAAATAAAAATGTTTTAATTTTTTATTCTAAAATTGCGAAGCCCAAAAAAGCAAGTTTCCAAAGAAAAAAATTCCTTAGCAGCTAGCGACATGCAGTTTGAACAGGGTTGTACAGAAAGACATTCTTTAACATGTGTTGTAGCAAGAAAGTGCGAGAAAGAAAGCTCTTTTTATAAAAAATGTTTTAATTTTTAATTATTCTAAAATTTCGATGTATTGCGAAGACCAAAGCACAAAAAAGTCAAAGAAAAAAATTCCTTAGCAGCTAGCGACATGCAGTTTGAACAGGGTTGTACAGAAAGACATTCTTTAACATGTGTTGTAGCAGAGAAAGTGCGAGGAAAAAAGCTCTTTCTTATATAAAAATGTTTTAATTTGTAATTATTCTAAAATTTCGATGTATTGCGAAGACCCAAAGCACAAAAAGTCCAAAGAAAAAAATTCCTTAGCAGCTAGCGACATGCAGTTTGAACAGGGTTGTACAGAAAGACATTCTTTAACATGTGTTGTAGCAGAGAAAGTGCGAGGAAAGCTCGTTCTTATATAAAAATTTTTTTAATTTTTTTAATTATTCTAAAATTTCGATGTATTGCGAAGACCTAAAGCACCAAAGAAAAAAATTCCTTCCAAAGAAAAAAATTCCTTAGCAGCTAGCGACATGCAGTTTGAACAGGGTTGTACAGAAAGACATTCTTTAACATGTGTTGTAGCAGAGAAAGTGCGAGGAAAGCTCTTTCTTATATAAAAAAAAATTTTTAAAATTTTTATTAATTATTCTAAAATTTTTTCGATGTTTATTGCGAAAAAGGAAAGCTCTTTCCTAAAAAAAGCAAAAAAGTCCAAAGAAAAAAATTCCTTAGCAGCTAGCGACATGCAGAAAAAAATTTTTAACAGCTAGCGACATGCAGTTTGAACAGGGTTGTACAGAAAGACATTCTTTAACATGTGTTGTAGCAGGAAAGTGCGAGGAAAGCTCTTTCTTATATAAAAATGTTTTAATTTTTAATATTCTAAAAAATGTATTGCGAAGACCCAAAGCAAAAAAGAAAAAAATTCCTTAGCAAAGCAGTTTGAACAAAAAGTCCAAAGAAAAAAATTCCTTAGCAGCTAGCGACAGTTTGCAGAACAGGGTTTTTGAACATGTGTTGTAGCAGAAAGTGCGAGGAAAGCTCTTTTTTATAAAAAAATGTTTTAATTTTTATTTATTCATTCGATGTTTGCGAAACAAATGTTTAGCAGTAGACATGCAGTTTGAAAAGTGTTGTACAGAAAGGAAAGCTCAAAGAAAGTGCGAGGAAAGCTCTTTCTTATATAAAAATGTTTTAATTTTTAATTATTCTAAAATTTCGATGTATTGCGAAGACCTAAAGCACAAAAAGTCCAAAGAAAAAAATTCCTTAGCAGCTAGCGACATGCAGTTTGAACAGGGTTGTACAGAAAGACATTCTTTAACATGTGTTGTAGCAGAGAAAGTGCGAGGAAAGCTCTTTCTTATATAAAAATTTTTTTTAATTTTTAATTATTCTAAAATTTCGATGTATTGCGAAGACCTAAAGCAAAAAAAGTCCAAAAAAAAAAATTCCTTAGCAGCTAGCGACATGCAGTTTGAACAGGGTTGTAAGAAAAGACATTCTTTAACATGTGTTGTAGCAGAGAAAGTGCGAGGAAAGCTTTCTTATATAAAAATGTTTTAATTTTAATTATTCTAAAATTTCGATGTATTGCGAAGACCCAAAGCAGAAAAAAAAAGTCCAAGAAAAAAATTCCTTAGCAGCTTTTTGAACAGGGTTGTACAGAAAGACATTCTTTAAATGTGTTTAGCAGAGAAAGTGCGAGGAAAGCTCTTTCTTATATAAAAGAAAATTATTCTAAAATTTCGATGTATTGCGAAGACCCAAAGCACAAAAAGTTTCTTAGCAGCTAGCGACATGCAGTTTGAACAGGGTTGTACAGAAAGACATTCTTTAACATGTGTTGTAGCAGAGAAAGTGCGAGGAAAGCTCTTTTTTATATAAAAATTTTTTTTTAATTTTTAATTATTCTAAAATTTCGATGTATTGCGAAGACCCTAAAGCACAAAAAGTCCAAAGAAAAAAATTCCTTAGCAGCTAGCGACATGCAGTTTGAACAGGGTTGTACAGAAAGACATTCTTTAACATGTGTTGTAGCAGAGAAAGTGCGAGGAAAGCTCTTTCTTATATAAAAATGTTTTAATTTTTAATTATTCTAAAATTTCGATGTATTGCGAAGAAAAGCAAAGCACAAAAAAAGTCCAAAAAAAAAAAAAGTCCAAAGAAAAAAATTCCTTAGCAGCTAGCGACATGCAGTTTGAACAGGGTTGTACAGAAAGACATTCTTTAACATGTGTTGTAGCAGAGAAAGTGCGAGGAAAGCTCTTTCTTATATAAAAATATATAAAAATTTTTTGTTTTAATTTTTAATTATTCTAAAATTTCAAAGCAAAATGTATTGCGAAGACCAAAAGCACAAAAAGTCCAAAGAAAAAAATTCCTTAGCAGCTAGCGACATGCAGTTTGAACAGGGTTGTACAGAATTCATTCTTTAACATGTGTTGTAGCAGAGAAAGTGCGAGGAAAGCTCTTTCTTATATAAAAATGTTTTAATTTTTAATTATTCTAAAATTTCGATGTATTGCGAAGAAAAAAAAAAAAAAAGCAAAAAAAATTCCAGAGAAAAAAATTCCTTAGCAGCTAGCGACATGCAGTTTGAACAGGGTTGTACAGAAAGACATTCTTTAACATGTGTTGAAAAGTGCGAGGAAAGCTCTTTTATATAAAAATGTTTTAATTTATAAAATTTCGAAAATTTTAATTATTCTAAAATTTCGATGTATTGCGAAGACCCAAAGCACAAAAAGTCCAAAAAAAAAAATTCCTTAGCAGCTAGCGACATGCAGTTTGAACAGGGTTGTACAGAAAGACATTCTTTAACATGTGTTGTAGCAGAGAAAGTGCGAGGAAAGCTCGTTCTTATATAAAAATGTTTTAATTTTTAATTATTCTAAAATTTCGATGTATTGCGAAGACCTAAAGCACAAAAAAAGTCCAAAAAAAAAAATTCCTTAGCAGCTAGCGACATGCAGTTTGAACAGGGTTGTACAGAAAGACATTCTTTAACATGTGTTGTAGCAGAGAAAGTGCGAGGAAAGCTCTTTCTTATATAAAAATGTTTTAAAATTTAATTAATTTTAAAATTTCGATTATTGCGAAAAGCACAAAAAGTCCAAAGAAAAAAAATTCCTTAGCAATGCAGTTTGAACAGGTTGTTGTAAGACATTCTTTTTAGCAAAAAAAAGGTTTGTTTTAATTTTTAATTATTCTAAAAAATTTACAGAAAGACATTCTTTAACATGTGTTGTGTATTGCGAGGAAAGCTCTTTCTAAAATAAAAATGTTTTTTTTTTAATTATTCTAAAATTTCGATGTATTGCGAAGACCCAAAACAAAAAGTCCAAAAAAAAAAAAAATTCCTTAGCAGCTAGCGACATGCAGTTTGAACAGGGTTGTACAGAAAGACATTCTTTAACATGTGTTGTAGCAGGGAAAGTGCGAGGAAAGCTTTTCTTATATAAAAATGTTTTAATTTTTAATTATTCTAAAATTTCGATGTATTGCGAAGACCCAAAGCACAAAAAGTCCAAAAAAAAAAAAATGCAAAAAATTCTTTAAAAAAAAAAATTCCTTAGCAGTTTAGCGACTAAAATTTGCAGTTTGAACAGGAAAAAAATTTTACAGAAAGACATTCTTTAACATGTGTTGTAGCAGAGAAAGTGCGAGGAAAGCTCTTTTTTTTATAAAAAATCTTTTTTTAAAAATTTTTAATTTTAATTATTCTAAAATTTCGATGTATTGCGAAGACCCAAAGCACAAAAAGTCCAAAGAAAAAAATTCCTTAGCAGCTAGCGACATGCAGTTTGAACAGGGTTGTACAGAAAGACATTCTTTAACATGTGTGTGTAGCAGGGAAAGTGCGAGGAAAGCTCTTTCTTATATAAAAATGTTTTTTTAATTTTTAATTATTCTAAAATTTCGATGTATTGCGAAGACCCAAAGCACAAAAAGTCCAAAGAAAAAAATTCCTTAGCAGCTAGCGACATGCAGTTTGAACAGGGTTGTACAGAAAGGTGTTGACAGAAATGCATTTTGAACATGTGTTGTACAGAAAAGAAACATTATAAAAGCTCTTTTTTTAATTTTTAAATTTAAAATTTTGTTGCGAAGACCTAAAGCACAAAAAGCAGAGGAAAGTGCGAGGAAAGACATTTTAAAATGTTTTTTCTTATAAAAAAAAATGTTTTAATTTTTAAAATTATTCTAAAATTTCGATGTATTGCTAAAAGATTGCGAAGACCCAAAGCACAAAAAAAAGTCCAAGAAAAAAATTCCTTAGCAGCTAGCGACATGCAGTTTGAACAGGGTTGTACAGAAAGACATTCTTTAACATGTGTTGTAGCAGAGAAAGTGCGAGGAAAGCTCTTTCTTATATAAAAATGTTTTAATTTTTAATTATTCTAAAATTTCGATGTATTGCGAAGACCTAACCTAAAAAAAAAAAATCCAAAGAAAAAAATTCCTTAGCAGCTAGCGACATGCAGTTTGAACAGGGTTGTACAGAAAGACATTCTTTAACATGTGTTGTAGCAGAGAAAGTGCGAGGAAAGCTCTTTCTTATATAAAAATGTTTTAATTTTTAATTATTCTAAAATTTCGATGTATTGCGAAGACCAAAGCACAAAAAGTCCAAAGAAAAAAATTCCTTAGCAGCTAGCGACATGCAGTTTGAACAGGGTTGTACAGAAAGACATTCTTTAACATGTGTTGTAGCAGAGAAAGTGCGAGGAAAGCTCTTTCTTTATATAAAAATGTTTTAATTTTTAATTATTCTAAAATTTCGATGTATTGCGAAGACCCAAAGCAAAAAAAGTCCAAAAAAAAAAAATTCCTTAGCAGCTAGCGACATGCAGTTTGAACAGGGTTGTACAGAAAGACATTCTTTAACATGTGTTGTAGCAGAGAAAGTGCGAGGAAAGCTCTTTCTTCTTATATAAAATGTTTTAATTTTTAATTTTTATTCTAAAATTTCGATGTATTGCGAAACCTAAAGCACAAAAAGTCCAAAAAAAAAAAAAAATTTTAGCGACATGCAGTTTGAACAGGGTTGTACAGAAAGACATTCTTTAACATGTGTTGTAGCAGAGAAAGTGCGAAAAGACCTAAAATTAAAGCAAAAAAGTCCAAAGTTCAAAAAAAAAATTCCTTAGCAGCTAGCGACATGCAGTTTGAACAGGGTTGTACAGAAAGACATTCTTTAAATGTTTTGTAGCAGAGAAAGTGCGAGGAAAGCTTTTTCTTATATAAAAAAATTTTTAATTTTTAATTTTTAATTATTCTAAAATTTCGATGTATTGCGAAGACCTAAAGCACAAAAAGTCCAAAAAAAAAATTCCTTAGCAGCTAGCGACATGCAGTTTGAACAGGGTTGTACAGAAAGACATTCTTTAACATGTAGTAGAGAAAGTGCGAGGAAAGCTCTTTCTTATATAAAAATGTTTTAATTTTTAATTATTCTAAAATTTCGATGTATTGCGAAGACCCAAAGCAAAAAAAGTCCAAGAAAAAAATTCCTTAGCAGCTAGCGACATGCAGTTTTTGAACAGGGTTGTACAGAAAGACATTCTTTGTTGTAGCAGCAGGAAAGTGCGAGGAAAGCTCTTTCTTATATAAAAATGTTTTAATTTTTAATTATTCTAAAATTTCGATGTATTGCGAAGACCAAAAAGCACAAAAAAAAAAAAAAAAAAAAATTAGCTTAGCAGCTAGCGACATGAACAGTTTTGAACAGGGTTGTACAGAAAGACATTCTTTAACATGTGTTGTAGCAGAGAAAGTGCGAGAAAAAAAATTCTTTTTTTCTTATAAAAAATTTTTTTTAATTTTTAATTATTCTAAAATTGAATATTGCGAAGACCAAAGCAGAAAAAAAGTCCAGAGAAAAAAATTCCTTAGCAGCTAGCGACATGCAGTTTGAACAGGGTTTGACATTCTTTACAGAAAGAAACATTCTTTAACATGTGTTGTAGCAGGAAAGTGCGAGAAAGCATTCTTTCATGTGTTTAGCAGGGAAATGCGAAAAAGCTCTTTTTTTATATAAAAATTTTTAATTTTAATTATTCTAAAATTTCGATGTATTGCGAAGAAAAAAAGCAAAAAAAAAAGTCCAAAGAAAAAAATTCCTTAGCAGCTAGCGACATGCAGTTTGAACAGGGTTGTCAGAAAGACATTCTTTAACATGTGTTTGTAGCAGAGAAAGTGCGAGGAAAGCTCTTTTTATATAAAAAAATTTTTAATTATTTAAAATTTTTAATTATTCTCCAAAGAAAAAAAAATTTCGATGTATTGCGAAAAAAAAAGCAAAAAAAGTCCAGAAAAAAAATTCCTTAGCAGCTAGCGACATGCAGTTTGAACAGGGTTGTACAGAAAGACATTCTTTAACATGTGTTGTAGCAGAGAAAGTGCGAGGAAAGCTCTTTCTTATATAAAAATTTTTTAATTTTTAATTATTCTAAAATTTCGATGTATTGCGAAGACCTAAAGCAAAAAAAGTCCAAAAGAAAAAAATTCCTTAGCAGCTAGCGACATGCAGTTTGAACAGGGTTGTACAGAAAGACATTCTTTAACATGTGTTGTAGCAGGGAAAGTGCGAGGAAAGCTCGTTCTTATATAAAAATGTTTTAATTTTTAATTATTCTAAAATTTCGATGTATTGCGAAGACCCTAAAGCACAAAAAAAGTCCAAAAAAGAAAAAAATTCCTTAGCAGCTAGCGCATGCAGTTTAGCAGGGACATGCAGTTTGAACAGGGTTGTAAAGAAAGACATTCTTTAACATGTGTTGTAGCAGAGAAAGTGCGAGAAAGCTTTTTCTTATATAAAAATTTTTAATTTTTAATTATTCTAAAATTTCGATGTATTGCGAAGACCTAAAGCAAAAAAAGTCCAAAGAAAAAAATTCCTTAGCAGCTAGCATGACATGCAGACATTTTTGAACAGGGTTGTACAGAAAGACATTGTTTTAACATGTGTTGTAGCAGAGAAAGTGCGAGGAAAGCTCTTTCTTTTATAAAAAAATGTTTTAATTTTTAATTATAAAAAATTTCGATGTATTGCGAAGACAAAAAAAGCAAAAAAAAGTCCAAAGAAAAAAAATTCCTTAGCAGCTAGCGACATGCAGTTTGAACAGGGTTGTACAGAAAGACATTCTTTAACATGTGTTGTAGCAGAGAAAGTGCGAGGAAAGCTCTTTCTTATATAAAAATGATTTTAATTTTTAATTATTCTAAAATTTCGATGTATTGCGAAGACCAAAGCACAAAAAGTCCAAAGAAAAAAATTCCTTAGCAGCTAGCGACATGCAGTTTGAACAGGGTTGTTGTACAGAAAGACATTCTTTAACATGTGTTTGTAGCAGAAAGAAAGCGAGGAAAGCTCTTTCTTATATAAAAATGTTTTAATTTTTAATTATTCTAAAATTTCGATGTATTGCGAAGACCAAAGCAGTCCAGAGAAAAAAAATTCCTTAGCAGCTAGCTTGCAGTTTGAACAGTTTACAGAAAACAGAACTTATTCTTTAACATTGTTTGTAGCAGAGAAAGTGCGAGGAAAGCTCTTTCTTATATAAAAATGTTTTAATTTTTAATTATTCTAAAATTTCGATGTATTGCGAAGAAAAAAAAGCAAAAAAAAGTCCAAAAAAAAAAATTCCTTAGCAGCTAGCGACATGCAGTTTGAACAGGGTTGTACAGAAAGACATTCTTTAACATGTGTTGTAGCAGAGAAAGTGCGAGGAAAGCTCTTTCTTATATAAAAATTTTTAATTTTTAATTATTCTAAAATTTCGATGTATTGCGAAGACCTAAAGCAAAAAAAGTCCAAGAAAAAAATTCCTTAGCAGCTAGCGACATGCAGTTTGAACAGGGTTGTACAGAAAGACATTCTTTAACATGTGTTGTAGCAGGAAAGTGCGAGGAAAGCTCGTTCTTATATAAAAATGTTTTTAATTTATTTCTAAAATTTCGATGTAATTGCGAAGATTCAAAAAAAAATTTCAAATGTTGAACATTGCAAAAAAAAAAAGCAAAAAAAGTCCAAAGAAAAAAATTCCTTAGCAGCTAGCGACATGCAGTTTGAACAGGGTTGTACAGAAAGACATTCTTTAACATGTGTTGTAGCAGAGAAAGTGCGAGGAAAGCTTTCTTTCTTATATAAAAATTTTTTAATTTTTAATTATTTCTAAAATTTCGATGTATTGCGAAGAAAAAAAACCCAAAGCAAAAAAAGTCCAAAGAAAAAAAATTCCTTAGCAGCTAGCGACATGCAGTTTGAACAGGGTTGTACAGAAAGAAAGACATTCTTTAACATGTGTTACAGTAGCAGGGAAAGTGCGAGGAAAGCTCGTTCTTATATAAAAATGTTTTAATTTTTAATTTTTTAATTATTCTAAAATTTCGATGTATTGCGAAGACCTAAAGCACAAAAAAGTCAAAGAAAAAAATTCCTTAGCAGCTAGCGACATGCAGTTTGAACAGGGTTGTACAGAAAGACATTCTTTAACATGTGTGTTGTGAAAGTGCGAGGAAAGCTTAAGTTTTAATTTTAATTATTCTAAAAAAGTGCGAAAAGCATCTTTTTCAGGGTTGTTTTTTTTCTTATATAAAAATTTTTTTTAATTTGAAATTATTCTAAAAAAATGCAAAAAAGACCAAAGCAAAAAAAAAGTCCAAAAAAAAAATTAGCTTAGCAGCTAGCGACATGCAGTTTGAACAGGGTTGTACAGAAAACATTCTTTAACATGTGTTGTAGCAGGAAAGTGCGAGGAAAGCTTTTCTTATATAAAAATGTTTTAATTTTTAATTATTCTAAAATTTCGATGTATTGCGAAGAAAAAGCACAAAAAAAGTCCAAAGAAAAAAATTCCTTAGCAGCTAGCGACATTCCTTGCAGTTTGCGACAACAGTTTGAACAGGGTTGTACAGAAAGACATTCTTTAACATGTGTTGTAGCAGAGAAAGTGCGAGGAAAGCTCTTTCTTATATAAAAATGTTTTAATTTTTAATTATTCTAAAATTTCGATGTATTGCGAAGACCCAAAGCAAAAAAAAAGTAGCAGCCAAGAAAAAAATTCCTTAGCAGCTAGCGACATGCAGTTTGAACAGGGTTGTACAGAAAGACATTCTTTAACATGTGTTGTAGCAGAGAAAGTGCGAGGAAAGCTCTTTTTATATAAAAATTTTTTTAATTTTTAATTATTAAAATTTCGATGTATTGCGAAGACCTAAAGCACAAAAAGTCCAAAAAAAAAATTCCTTAGCAGCTAGCGACATGCAGTTTGAACAGGGTTGTACAGAAAGACATTCTTTAACATGTGTTGTAGCAGAAAGTGCGAGGAAAAAAAAAATGTTAAAAGACCCAAAGCACAAAAAGTCCAGAGAAAAAAATTCCTTAGCAGCTAGCGACAAAAAGTAGCGACATGCAGTTTGAACAGTACAGAAAGACATTCTTTAAAATGTTTGTAGCAAGAAAGTGCGAGGAAAGCTCTTTCTTATAAAAAATTGTTTTAATTTTTAATTATTCTAAAATTTCGATGTATTGCGAAGACCCAAAGCAAAAAAAGTCCAAAGAAAAAAATTCCTTAGCAGCTAGCGACATGCAGTTTGAACAGGGTTGTACAGAAAGACATTCTTTAACATGTGTTGTAGCAGAGAAAGTGCGAGGAAAGCTCTTTCTTATATAAAAATGTTTTAATTTTTAATTATTCTAAAATTTCGATGTATTGCGAAGAAAGCACCAAAACCCAAAAAGTCAAAAAATTCCTTAGAAAAAAAAGCTAGCGACATGCAGTTTGAACAGGTTGTACAAAAAGCAGCATTCTTTAACATGTGTTGTAGCAGAGAAAGTGCGAGGAAAGCTCGTTCTTATATAAAAAATGTTTTAATTTTTTAAATTCTAAAATTTCGATGTATTGCGAAGACAAAGCAAAAAAAAAAAAAAAAATTCTTTAACATGTTTGAACAGGGTTGTACAGAAAGACATTCTTTAAAATGTGTTGTAGCGAAAGGAAAGCTCTTTTCTTATAAAAAAAATTTTTTTTTAATTTTTAAAAATTATTCTAAAATTTCGATGTATTGCGAAGACCTAAAAGCACAAAAAAGTCCAAAAAAAAAAAAATTCCTTAGCAGCTAGCGACATGCAGTTTGAACAGGGTTGTACAGAAAGACATTTTTAACATGTGTTGTAGCAGAGAAAGTGCGAGGAAAGCTCGTTCTTATATAGCAGAGAAAAAAATGTTTTAATTTTTAATTATTCTAAAATTTCGATGTATTGCGAAGATTAAAGACAAAAAGCCAAAGAAAAAAAAGTCCAAAGTATTGCGAAACCCAAAAAGCAAAAAAAAAAAAAATTCCTTAGCAGCTAGCGACATGCAGTACAGGGTTGTACAGAAAGACATTCTTTAACATGTGTTGTAGCAGAAAGTGCGAGGAAAGCTCGTTCTTATATAAAAAAAAATTATTTTTAATTTTTAATTATTCTAAAATTTCGATGTATTGCGAAGACCAGCAAAAAAGCAAAAAAAAGTCAAAGAAAAAAAATTCCTTAGCAGCTAGCGACATGCAGTTTGAACAGGGTTGTACAGAAAGACATTCTTTAACATGTGTTGTAGCAGAGAAAGTGCGAGGAAAGCTCTTTCTTATATAAAAATGTTTTAATTTTTAATTATTCTAAAATTTCGATGTATTGCGAAGACCCAAAGCACAAAAAGTCCAAAGAAAAAAATTCCTTAGCAGCTAGCGACATGCAGTTTGAACAGGGTTGTACAGAAAGACATTCTTTAACATGTGTTGTAGCAGAGAAAGTGCGAGGAAAGCTCTTTTTCGTTCTTATATAAAAATGTTTTAATTTTTAATTATTCTAAAATTTCGATGTATTGCGAAGACCAAAAGCAAAAAAAAAAAAAAAAAAAATTCCTTAGCAGCTAGCGACATGCAGTTTGAACAGGTTGTTGTACAGAAAGACATTTCTTTAACATGTGTTGTAGAAAGAGAAAGTGCGAGGAAAGCTCTTTTTTTATATAAATTTGTTTTAATTTTTAATTATTCTAAAATTTCGATGTATTGCGAAGACCCCAAAAAAGCAAAAAAAAAGTCCAAAGAAAAAAATTCCTTAGCAGCTAGCGACATGCAGTTTGAACAGGGTTGTACAGAAAGACATTCTTTAACATGTGTTGTAGCAGAAAGAAAGTGCGAGGAAAGCTCGTTCTTATATAAAAATGTTTTAATTTTTAATTATTCTAAAATTTCGATGTATTGCGAAGACCTAAAGCACAAAAAAGTCCAAAGAAAAAAAAATTCCTTAGCAGCTAGCGACACAGGGTTGTACAGAAAGAACAGAGAAGACATGCAGTTTGAACTTTAACATGTGTTGTAGCAGAGAAAGTGCGAGGAAAGCTCTTTCTTATATAAAAATGTTTTTAATTTGTAATTATTC
Source organism: Pachyrhynchus sulphureomaculatus (assembly GCA_019049505.1). Taxonomy (NCBI): domain Eukaryota; kingdom Metazoa; phylum Arthropoda; class Insecta; order Coleoptera; family Curculionidae; genus Pachyrhynchus; species Pachyrhynchus sulphureomaculatus. Next base: position 27,946 of record JAHKBH010003581.1, read on the forward strand.
TAAAATTTCGATGTATTGCGAAGACCCAAAGCACAAAAAAAAAGTCCAAAAAAAAAAATTCCTTAGCAGCTAGCGACATGCAGTTTGAACAGGGTTTGACATTCTTTACAGAAAGACATTCTTTAACATGTGTTGTAGCAGAGAAAGTGCGAGGAAAGCTCGTTCTTATATAAAAATGTTTTTTAATTTTTAATTATTCTAAAATTTCGATGTATTGCGAAGACCTAAAGCACAAAAAGTCCAAAGAAAAAAATTCCTTAGCAGCTAGCGACATGCAGTTTGAACAGGGTTGTACAGAAAGACATTCTTTAACATGTGTTGTAGCAGAGAAAGTGCGAGGAAAGCTCTTTCTTATATAAAAATGTTTTAATTTGTAATTATTCTAAAATTTCGATGTATTGCGAAGACCCAAAGCACAAAAAGTCCAGAGAAAAAAATTCCTTAGCAGCTAGCGACATGCAGTTTGAACAGGGTTGTACAGAAAGACATTCTTTAACATGTGTTGTAGCAGAAAGGGAAAGTGCGAGGAAAGCTCGTTCTTATATAAAAATGTTTTAATTTTTAATTATTCTAAAATTTCGATGTATTGCGAAGACCTAAAGCACAAAAAGTCCAAAGAAAAAAATTCCTTAGCAGCTAGCGA
>JAHKBH010003586.1:2500-12500 GCA_019049505.1 Pachyrhynchus sulphureomaculatus
TTCTCAGTAGTGATGGACGAGACCATAAAAACTGCAAAAAGGCAAACAAAGAAATACATGGGTAGGGTTCCGGTACATGGAGAGAGTTGGAATAACGGAGATAACATGCGTGACGATATGGTACTGATTGCAAAAAACGAGAAAAAAAAACTTGAACGAAAGCTTGGAACGCATGAATATGTGCAGAAATAAGAAAAAAAACGAAAACTATGATCATAAGCAAGGAGATGAAAACGCATGAAATATACCTAAGAGAAGATAAGATACAGCAGGTGGAGAGTTTCAAATATTTGGGTGCAATGGTGACGTGGGATCGATGGGGAGATTAGGCCGAGGACAGAGGCAGCGGGGAAACTCTTTAATAGTATCAAGAAAACATTCCTAGGCAAAAAAAGCAATACCAAAATCAACAAAACTAAAAATCTTTAAAAGGGTGGCGACACCAATAATTACGTACGGATTTGAAGTGTGAACAACAACACAAAGTCACAGAAGTAAGATACAAAACATCGAAATGAGATTCCTCCGAAAGATTGAAGGAAGGACAAGACTGGATAGGATAAGAAACGTTAATATACGAGAAACACTGGTCAGTTGAGGTGGTTTGGACATATACAAAGAATGGGACAGGAAAGACTGGTAAGAAGAGTGTATGAAACAAGAGAGAACAGAAAATGAAGTCGAGAAAGACCATGAAGAATATGGAGGGAGGAAGTAGGGGGAGCAATGGAGAAGAGGGGAGTGAGGTGGGAGGAGGCAACAAGGCTACCCCGAAATAGAGAAAGATGGAGAGAAATATGGAAGACCCAACCTAACCCATCCCACTGATACCAGCCTACACCGAGAGGTATCATGGTTAAGGGTTAAGTAAGTAACTGTGAAGAGATTAATTGAAAAATTCTGGGAGACTGGATCAATTAGTGATCTTAAACGCTCTGGCCGTCCTTCAACATGTCGTTCAACACAAAACATTGAAGCAGTCCGTGAAAGTGTTGCTGAGACTCCAGGAACATCAATTCGGCACCATGGTCGAGAATTGGACATTTCGAGAAGCTCTCTACAGCGTATTCTCACGAAAGATTTTGCATCTCCGTGCTTACAAAGTTCAACTGACTCAAGAACTGAAGCCTACTGACCACGCACAATGAAGAGAGTTTGTTGAATGTATTATGGAACAACAACAAGGGATACTGATTTTTCGAAGAAACTCATCTTCAGTGATGGGGCTCATTTCCATCTTGATGGCTTCGTTAATCGACAAAATTGTCGCATTTGGGGTTCAGACAATCCACACGGACTGTTGCGAAACAAATGCATCCACAAGATGTCACTGTTTGGTGCGGATTTTGGGCTGGAGGCATCATCGGACCAATCTTCTTCGAAAATGCGTGTCAGGCAATAACAGTTAATGGTGATCGTTATCGCGATATAATAACCCAGTTTTTTGTGCCTAAATTGCAAGATATGGATGTGGACGACATGTGGTTTCAACAAGACGGTGCCACATGCCATACAGCCCGAGAAACAATTCAATTACTGCATGAGTCATTTCCTGGTCGTCTAATATCCCGTTTTGGTGATCAGAATTAGCCGCCCCGATCGTGCGATTTAACGCCGTTCTTTGGAGTTTTTTAAAGTCTAAGGTTTATGCCAACAATCCCACGACCACCCACGACTTGAAGGAGAAAATTAAGCGCTGTATCAGCGAAATTCAGCCACATTTATGCAAAACGGTCGTGAAAAATTTCGACAAAAAAGTGCCAGCAAAGCCGTGGAGGCCATTTACCCGATATGTTATTCCATACATAACCCTATACTGTATACTTTATGAATCAATAAAAAAATTCCAATTTTTAATTAAAAACCTGTGTTTTATATCAAAATTACTTCTTGCGTGAATTTTGGGACATCCTTTATATATTTATATATATATATATATATATATATATATAGATAGATAATAATTTATTTGTTTTCATGTAACAATAGGTTACACTTATAAGCCAATAGGCATTAAACAATGTTAACTAAGTTTACAATAAACTATAATTAAATAAAAGAAAAGGAAAAAAAAACAGTAAATAAGTAAAAACACTTTAAAAGCACAAATTACAATATAGTAACAATACACAATGAAATAAGAGGCACAACGGAAAAGACAGAAACCACCTCTGCTGACAGAGTCATTAAATCCCCGTGCTAATTTCAACTGGACTTAAGAAAAATTCATTTAATGAGTAATAAGCTCCTTGAAGCAGATATTTGGTTAAAAGTCTCTTTACTTCCGTTTTACATAACGCACGTACACCCTCTGGGAAACTATTATATATCTTTAATATGACATAATTAACATTTTTCTGTATGTAGCTGTAATTACACTTTTCGGGAAGCAGATTCAATTTATGTCTAGTGGCATACCTGTGATTGTTCACATAAGTCTCAAAAATATCGTTGTTGGTGTGAACAAACATAAAACTGTCCAAGATATACATAGAAATAATGGTTAAGATCTTTTTGTCTCTAAACACATTCCTACAGCTATCACGCGGCGTCATTCCAAATATACCTCTAATACATTTTTTCTGAAGAATTACAACTCTTTCAATTTCCGGTGAATTACCCCAAAAGATAAGACCGTATCTTATTCTTGACTGTATGAAGGCATGATAAGCTGACAGAGCAGCATCGACTCCAAGGTTTTCAGAAATAATTCTTAAAGCATAGCAATACCTTGAAACATTCAACGCAACATTCTCAATATGCGCTCTCCAGTCCAGTCTCTGATCTATTTCCACCTCCAAGAAGGAAACACGTTCGGACGATTGGATATTAATATTTCGATATGTAAAAGATAAAGTGTTTTCTATTCTATTGCCGAAAAATAGGCATTGTGTTTTTTGAGCGTTTATTAATAGTCATGAGCCGAAAAGTATCCATCAAGAGCTTTGCACGCTTCTTGTACACTGGTCAGCATTGCGTGCGGACTCTCCTCACTAAAGACCAATGTAGTGTCATCTGCGTAAAGTATAGTAAATTCTCCGGATATTCTACTGAGCTCATTCGTATATATAATGTATAAGAGAGGTCCTAATATTGATCCCTGAGGAACACCCCGATCTTGTGGGAAATTATAGGCCTACCAAAATCATCAGTCTCCATAACCTGTTGTGTCCGACTTTCCAGGTAGGATGCTAACAAATTCAACGCATTTTTCCGAACACCATACGATTCCAGCTTGGAACATAGGGTATTATGATTGACACTATCAAACGCTTTTGACAGGTCAATGCACATTGCCATTGTGAGCTTCTTATTATTTAAAGAACTTAGTATATGGGTTAATGCTTGATAAATCGCTGTAGATTTATTTTTTTCGAAATCCATTTTGGGTGTTGGAAAATAAAGAGTTGTGTTCAAAAAAATCGATCAGCCTATTGTTTTTATAATTTTTTCAAATATTTTACCTACGTTTGAGAGCAGCGATATTGGCCTATAGTTTTTTTCCTCATGTAAACCACCTTTTTTGTGTATTGCTTTAACTAAAGCATTTTTTAGAAGTTCCGGATATGCACCTGTATCAAAACACAAATTAATGATATAGGACAAAGGCTCTGAGATAGAATCTGTAACCTCTCTAATAATACGTATTGGTAAATTATCATCCCCGACTGACTTTTTATCTTTTAGACTTTTTATTTTTCTGGACACTTCCAGAGGAGTAGTTGGTCTCAGATAAATAGAGCGTACAGAACGATCAAGGGAAAGGACATAATTGTGTTTATTTGTACTTATGTTCGGACAAGAGCTTATAAAGTAGTGATTTAGGTTGTTAACTATCTTGAACGGATCATTAAATTTATTCGAAAAATTGTTAAGTACATTGTTACTATTTCTATTTTTCCCCGTTAGGGTCTTTACAAGTTGCCAAGCAGCTTTAACTTTGTTTTCAGCAGAATTTATAAAGCTGTTATTTGATATTTTTTTGGCATGTTTTATAACTTCCTTCAATACTTTACTATAGGTATTAAAGTATTCATTGGTTACCAGACCTTTAATTTTTTTTAAATACAGCACACGTTTATGTCTACATGAAACTCTAATACCCCGCGTAATCCACGGATTGTGTCTGTTATGTTTGAGACATTTTTTCACTGTAAATATTGCATTAAAGATATTTAGGACTTTGTTTAAGAAGGTACTGTACGCGTCGTTTACTGAATCACATTGATAAACTGTAGACCAATCAACCGCTTCTAATTCGCTTTTGAATGAAATAATTTTATTATTTGAAAATACTCTTTTATAATAGAATTGAGGGGTAGAATCCTCACTGCCAGAAGTCTCGATGTGAATAATCTGTATATAAATATATATATATATATATATATATATATATATATATATATATATATAAATATATATATATATATATATATATATATATATATATATATATATATATATATATATAGATATATATAGATATATATATATATATATATATATATATATATATATATATATATATAGATAGATAGATATATATATATATATATATATATATATATATATATATATATATATATATATATATATATAGATATATATATATATATATATATATATATTTATATATATATATATATATATATATATATATATATATACACAGTAATACCCCCGCTTTACGCGAGGGATACGTTCCGAAAAAAATCGCGTTAACTGAAATTCGCGTATATCGAGGTTTATGATTAAACATAGTCAAAATTTAATACAAAAAAATACAAATCATTTTAATCAATCACTTTAATTCTAAGAACACTTTATGCAATACATACTCTTATTTTTTACGGAAAAATACATCTATTGTCTTTTGGGTAACGTTTTGTTTACGTTCTTGTAAAATACGTTCATAACACCCAACACTGTTTTTAATTGTTTGACACACGGTCAAGACACGGTCATCATTATTGTCTATACTCTGCAATATGTCCAAACCTGAATAAATTTTTGAAAGTGCATTTTGTATTTCCCCTGAAGATAAAACTTTCTCTTCTACTTGTTCTTCCTCATCGTAGATAGGATTATTCTGTAACTCGATCAGATCTTCATTGCTAATAGGATCGTCGTGCGTTGCTACAAGTTCTACGAGATCTTCTACCGTGACATCTTCAAGTTCAGACCCCTCAATCATTGCAGCAATGTCTTCAAGCACTTGTCTCTGCATCTGGACAATTCTTCTAGGTGCTTCCACTACATCTGGCCAAAGATTACGCCACACCCCATTCATACAACTCATTTTAACTTCCTTCCAAGCCTCTTCTATGTTGTGAATAGACTTCATAATGTTGTATGACTTCCACCACTCTCGCATAGACTGTCTTCCTTCCCCGTCAGTTTCATGAATTAGTTGGCTAAAAGTGCGGCGATGGTAATAAGCTTTGAAGTTTGCTATTGCTCCCTGGTCCATAGGTTGTAATATTGACGTAGTGTTTGGTGGAAGGAACTTTACGTACACTTTTAAGTCTCTGGGCGTATCAAGTGAGGTTGGATGTCCTGGGGCATTGTCTAAGAGTAAATATAACTTTAGGTTCAAGCCCATTTCTGTCACAGTATGATTTGACTGATGGGCAAAAAACTATTAGAATACCATTCTTGAAAAATTTCCCGTGTAACCCACGCCTTTCTGTTTGATCGCCACACAACTGGTAGACTTGTCTTGTCTGTGCCTCGCATTGCACGGGGTGTTTCTGAATGGTACACTAGTAAAGGTTTCAGTTTGAAATCACCAGTGGCATTACCACCCAGCAGAAGTGTTAGTCGATCTTTCGCAGCTTTGAAACCACTGGCTTGACGTTCTTCCTTAGAAATGAATGTTCGAGATGGCATTTTTTTCCAGTAAAGTGCGGTCTCATCAACATTGAAGATGAGACAAGCAGGAATTTTCTCTCGTCTAACGAAGTCTTGAAACTTGTCTGGAAACTCAGCTGCAGCTTGAATGTCCGCGCTGGCCGCCTCGCCTGTTATGTGGATATTGTGAAGATTAGAACGCTGCTTGAACCGATGGAACCAGCCTCTGCTGGCAGCAAAAGTCGGAGTGGCACTCCCTTCTCCTTCTTTTGTTTTCAGCATCTCATACAAAGATTTTGCTTTTGTGCATATGAGATCTTGACTTAGTGGTGTGTTCTTCTTATTCAAATCTTCGATCCAGACTGACAGTAATTTCTCCATTCTTTCTAAGATAGATGATCTCGAACGAGAAAGTTTTGTTGCACTTATAGGTGTTGAACCTTCGCTGGAGATTTTAATTTTTTCCCGATTTTTATAAATCGTTCTCACAGTCGATTCTGAGAGTCCAAAATCTCTCCCAACAATTGTTGCTTTGCCTCCATTTTCCATTCTTCTTAACACTTTCATCTTCAATTCCAAAGTGACGCTTTTACGCTCTTTTTTCTTTACAGGCGGCATTTTTAACGTAGGGTTAAATTATGTATGTATGTATCTCCAATAAATATTAAAACAAAACTGCCAGCCGACCGAACTAACATTACGGAACAAATGAACACACGAAACGAACGAGGAAATCCCCATAGAACAAAGTCGAAGGACAGGGAATTCCCAATTCTTCAAAGAGAATATTCAGAGAAAGCGGGGATCCCCCCGCGACCATAGAGAAGTTAATGACTACATGAGCGCGAAATTTGAAATTCGCGTTATAGTGAAACCGCGCGTAACGGGGTCGCGCTAAGCGGGGTATTACTGTATATATATATATATATATATATATATATATATATATATATATATATATATATATATATATATATATATATATATATATATATATAGTGAAAGAGGGGCATGTTTCTTACTTGTTTGTCTTAAATAAACTAAAGAGTTTTCATCCACTGGGAAATATCCAACTGTTGCTCCATATTCAGGACACATGTTAGATATTGTAGCACGATCGGCGATGGACAGGGCTGTCACGCCTGGTCCGTAGAATTCGACGAATTTGCCAACTACACCAAGTGATCTTAAATGCTAAAAAATAAACAGAAATATAATGGTTATTTTAAAATTATTCTGACCCAATAATAGTCGTCACACTTACGTGGTAGATATGAAATTTAACTTCTTTTTTAAAATTAGTGAGAATATTTAATTTATACAGTCGGTCAAGTAAGAACGTGTCGCGCATTGTTAATTAAAAAAATCTATTTTTTTAAAAGTTTTTTACAATGTTCAACAGTAAAGGATTATCATTAAAATGCTAATGATTCAGTAGTTCATTCAGTATCCATCAGCGTCGATAATCGCCTGGCATCTTTAGGGGATACTTTCGACGAGATTTTCTGTGTATTTTTGGGTCAAAGATTTCCAAATTACTCGAACTTGCCGTGACAGCTGTTTCACTGTATGCACCTCTTCACTACAAAGCTTTTGTTTGATGTATGACCACACGTTCTCGATTGGATTTATACTGGGCAACTGGGATGGGCAATTGGGTATGACGATACCGGATTCCCCTTTACACTGGCTACACATTTTACTCCGATATTTGGGGTCGCTATTTTCTTGAAGAATCCACTCCTCATTTTTATCGACAACCCACCGTTTGGCAGTCGGTACTGGTACTAATGCCTTCTTGTAAATCTGGAGCATTTTTTTAGCTTTCAAATTGTAGGTAAAGATCAAGAGTCTTCCTCTGTGTTTTTCGATCAGAAATGGTTTTTTAAGTGTACTTCACCACTTCAAATCGTTAGCCTGAAGATGAGTGCAAATCGTTTCATACAATATATCCAAACCTTTCTGCTTGGCGCAAAGTTAATTGAAGATTTCGGGAAAACATGTTAATAATTATTTTTTCGTCCTTGTCGGACGCTTTTCCTCTCGAATCATGTTCTGGTAGATTATCAAGATTTTTTAATTGAGCGTATTGTTTCATCCTCTAGCTAACGAATGCTTTAGACTTGCCCATATACTTAGCAGCCGCTGTAGGTGATATTTTATTTTTCGAACCTTCTGGATTATATGGATGGATTATATAGGAACACAGCCTTGAAACGCAATATTCATGTTCAAAAATGTACTATTTAACCATTAATAAGGTTAGAAATGAACCTTTTCTTACAAAATATTATTTGCAGAGGTGCGAACAATAACTTCAAAAAAAGAAAAAAAGAATTTCGTTTTACCGACTGCAAGTTATAGGCGTTCTTACTTGACCGACTATATACAGATCATAACATGATTATTTACATCTTTTGTACCTTTGTAATAGTCAGTACCAAATCAGTTGAGGTAATGTATGGTCCTAAAGTACCATATAATCTGTATCCAACAACTTGCGGTAGTAACATACTGATAGACTGACCCAACATGACAGCTTCAGCCTCAATGCCTCCAACTCCCCAACCTAAGACTCCTAGACCATTGATCATTGTTGTATGAGAATCTGTACCGACCTGGAAATATATATACTATGAATATATAAAATAGAATATAGTGTATTACAATGTAAATTATATATAAGTATAATGATTTGTCAATATGAAAGTGAAGAATGAAACAAATAGCAAACTGAAAGATTTTTCATTTTGACCAAGTGGCAGGATTAAATTGGCTTAGTATCTTTAACGGAAGAAAGTTATACATTGCGTCGTTTGTACACAGAATTCCAGAAACGAATTTTTCTTTGTTTTTTACATTAGAGAAAATAACACTAAAATTTTTTTCTTTAATTTTTATTCACATGAGCATAAAACTACTTTATGAGCACATCATGTGGGGAAATCTCTAAAATGCTTCACGTTGGTCTTGAATCACTGTAAATTGTACTCAGTGAGAAATACAGTCCTTTTCAAATCATGCCGAAGGAGTAAGGTTCTCCATAGAAAAGACTGCTTGAAAAGGGAGTGACGAATTGAATCTCTTAAGAATGTGATGTCTGCGATTCCTAGGCTATCAAGCTATCAAGCATACATTGTTACATGTTTAAAGTTGATCTTCTCAGTCAATGTCACGTCAAAACTATTATTTAATCAAAAAACAACTTTAAAGTAGTTTACATTAAAAAAAAATCGGTCAAATGGAAGTTTGACTTGCGCAATTAGTGTTCCGTATCATGATTACATTTAAAATATAAATAAAACTATATATCAGTAGAACAGCGATTGGCCACTCGGTAACAGTAATGCATTTAAAAGTATATTACAAAAACCTTCACCATATGTCAAGGATAATTTTCGGTCAATCTACACTGTACGGAGAATATTCCAGAATTTTTTTTAAAATTTTTTGAACAGTACTTTTCGAGATAAAGGGGGACAGCGGTTTTTGGCATTTTTTTAAAAATAATACAAAGAAAAGTGTACGCAAGTATTACATTATATATATTTTTGCACTCGTGTTTTCACAAGCTTTTATTTGACATCTCCCACTCAATGACCTGGTAAAAAAAAAATTTCACTTCCGATTTCACCCCCTAAAAACTAATTTTAACATTCTATATTAAATAGTTTCGGCGAAAATGGGGTGTGACAGACGGAGGCCGAAGTGATTCCAGTAAAGTACGGAACACCAAAAATATAGAAAATATTGCGAGAAAAGGAAAAGAGAGAGAAGAAGAGAACTGTGAATTAATTCAAACCCATAACATAGGCAATATTTTTTGGAACCCTCTTAAGGTAATTCACTCGTGACAATAGGAGCCAAAAGTATAGTCCGATAATAATTACAAAAAGTTTAAAACACTTAGTGGCAGAGTATTTTATGTTTGTAGGAGATTGCATTCGATACATGGAAACTTTCATATACAAACACACACACTTTTAATGAAAATAAATGTGGCAACGCTGCCAATGCGTATACCGAACGCTCCATAGAATGACTTTTATATAGGTTATTTATTATAGTTTGTGTATGTTTACGTTTAGACCGTATTACTTCTATTTAAAATACGTTGATTGCTTCTGAAATAAAAATTTTTGTTACGGAG
>JAHKBH010003586.1:17500-27885 GCA_019049505.1 Pachyrhynchus sulphureomaculatus
GGTAGGGATGGTGCAGCAAATACGAAGAACACTTTTGGTAACTTCTAAAAATGCGAGTCTTTTCGATTCGTCTTTAGTTGTTATACCAATGCTGCCATGCTATAACGTCGTTAATTTTTAATTGATTACACAGCCCCACAAAAAAAAAGTGGGGTATACTTTTGATGCGATATATCAGATCCGTAGTATTTTTGCCCGCTGATCACGAATCTGACGTCAGAATATCGCCATCACATCTCAATTTTTTTCTAACCTCAAAAAATAGGTAAAAATTAGTAAAAATTAAGAAAAATATACTCCTAAAAAATTGATTCAAGCTTTTTCATGAATCCAAAGATGTATTAATATGTATTCGGACACGCTAAGCTAATATTCATCATCGGTTGGATTCAGCCATACAGTTCTGTTTTCTTTCTAACCTCAATAAATCAGACAGATATAGTGCTTCTCGAATGCAAAAACGAATTCAAATTAAAATTCAACCGATCCTTACCAAATTTGGTACACGGGGATTTTTTGGGTCGCTGATCACGAATCTGAGGTTGGATTTGCAAAATTCAAGATGGCAGATGTTTTCGCGCCATTTTGAACGCCGAGAAAATTCATCGGTCGATTTTTATTCTTCTACCTGCATCCAGGGCACCTCCACCTGGTGACGGTGGGCAACGGTGTTACTCCACTAGCCGGCAGAGTCCCTGGATAACGGCTTAGATGCCGTCAAGGCAGGTAGAAGAAAGAGAATTACGATGCAGGGACTCGGAAACCCAGTATCGGCGGTTGGTCAGGGTGGGAAAGCCGGCCCGCAGCCGTCGTCATCCAGCGACCGTAGCTCTTCATGTGTGGGTGACTTGGCTCATGTAGAGTATAATGCTACAAGGAAAACGGTCTCACGGTACAAGGACTTTTCATAAGTGCGATAAAAACAGTGATTCATTTTGTTATATTTGCTGTCGACACGTATTGAGTAAAATGGGGTCACCGATAACGGATAAGATTAAAACCTTATATAAGGATTGTTTTAAAATTGAAATACAGCACCAGGATACAGATTGGGTTTCCCACATCATTTGCAGTTCTTGCAAAATAATGTTGTACATCAATAAGAAGGCGATTAAATATTCCAGACCAGCAATATGGAATAGACCATACAGTGAAAATGATTGCTACTTTTGTATGAATGTTGTATCTAGGCATAACCGAAAAAATAAAAGCACTATTACTTATAACGATGTTTCGACAGTAACAAGTCCAACTAAACTAATTCCGCCTCCTGAACCACTTGATGCTGATGTTATGGAAACAAATGATTTTCACCTTATCAGTTCATGCCGAAAATAATGAGACTGTCGAAAAAGATTCAAACACTGTTACTAATGAATGTTCTAGTGACAACCTATCATATACTAGTGACACAGATAAAGAATTTCTACCATACAACCGTAAACCAGAACCAATTCTCGTATCACAGTCAGAACTTAGTGATCTAGTCAGAGATTTAGGCTTATCCAAAGATGGTTCAGAGCATCTTGCTTCCTTTTTAAAGAAAATACATTTACTTAAGCCAGAAGCTACGATTTCTTATTATAGAAACAGAGATGAAGAATTTCGAAAATATTTCACAATGGACGAGGAATTGTCACTTTCATATTGTACCGATGTAAAAGGTCTAATGGATGAATTTCAAAATAACTCATACGATCCTGAAGAATGGAGACTGTTCATTGATTCTTCTAAACGGAGCATTAAGACAGTTTTGCTGCATAATACCAACGTTTACGCTCCCATTCCGATTGCTCATTCCACAGTTATGGAAGAGCAATATGAAAAAATGAAGCAGCTTTTGATAAAAATAAAATATGCTGATCATAACTGGAAAATTTGTGGAGATCTGAAAATTGTAACAATATTGCTTGGCCAACAGTCAGGGTTTACACTTTATCCCTGTTATAAATGTCTGTGGAATAGCAGAGACAGGGAATGTCATTATAAGAAAAAAATTTGGCCAACAAGAGAATCGTTCACTCCTGGTGAAAATAATGTATTGTTTCCACCATTGGTAGATCCAGGAAAAGTTCTTATTCCCCCGCTTCACATTAAGCTTGGACTTATGAAGCAATTCACGAGAGCATTAGATACAAACGGCCCATGTTTCAAATATTTGCATAAAAAATTTCCGAAATTTTCTGAAGCTAAAATTAAGGCAGGCGTATTTGACGGGCCACAAATAAGAAAATTGTTTCAAGATTCATTATTTGTTACTAAAATGAATAAAGTTGAAAAAGTTGCTTGGCTTAGTTTTAAAGAAGTCGCAACAAACTTTTTGGGAAATAATAAAAGTCCTAAGTACAAAGAAATAGTCGAGAAAATGGTAAAAAATTTTCAAACATTAGGTTGCTTAATGAATCTAAAATTACATTTCCTGGACTCCCACATCGATGATTTCCCAGATAATCTTGGTGACTACAGTGAGGAGCATGGGGAACGTTTTCACCAAGATCTGAAAATCATAGAAAATCGGTATCAAGGACGATGGGATGACCATATGCTAGCGGACTATTGCTGGTCGCTAAAAAGAGAAACAAGTCCTCAAAAGCGTTTGGGCAGAAAGCCTTTGAATAGGCCATTCGCGGAAAAAAGAACAAGATATAGCCAAAAAAAGGAAAGTTAGGCGCGGGTCTAACCTTCGCAATTCTAGGGCTTAAGGGTTTTACTATTTGAGAGTATATGGTTTAAAAGTCCTGGTTTTGAGTTTATTGGGTCTCATTTTTAAAGTTACAGGGTTATTGAGGTCTATTTTTTGAGGCTACAGGGTGTGGGAGTCTAAGGTTTCAGGGTTTAGGGTTTAAGAGTATCAGGTTTGAGGATTCCCCAACTGTATACCACATTTGGTAGGAATCGGTTGGTTTTCAAAAATTTTGTCCGCCATCTTGGATCCGCCTTTTTAATTTTGCAAATCCGACCTCAGATTCATGATCAGCAACCCAAAAAACCCCCGTGTACCAAATTTGGTAAGAATCGGTTGAATTTTAATTTGAATTCGTTTGTGCATTCGAGAAGCACTATATCTGTCTGATTTATTGAGGTTAGAAAGAAAACAGAACTGTATGGCTTAATCCAACCGATGAATATTAGCTTAGCGTGTCCGAATACATATTAATACATCTTTGGATTCATGAAAAAGCTTGAATCAATTTTTTAGGAGTATATTTTTCTTAATTTTTACTAATTTTTACCTATTTTTTGAGGTTAGAAAAAAATTGAGATGTGATGGCGATATTCTGACGTCAGATTCGTGATCAGCGGGCAAAAAATACTACGGATCTGATATATCGCATCAAAAGTATACCCCACTTTTTTTTTTTGTGGGGCTGTGTTATTATTAAACTTACAGAAAAATATTCTTAAGATATCATACTAAAAGAAAATGTAAAAATCCAAAACGAATTTTTTGGCCCAGATGACAAAGTTGCTCTCCATTTGTATGTAAGCCAACGATAAATCTCCCATTAAAATTAATATTTTTCAAATAAGTTTCCCTTATCATAATTTACGATAACAAGCCTCCACATGTAGTTTTTTTTTAATAATTTACACACATAAGATATTAGATAAGAAAAAATATTTTTGATAGTGTTTTTAATTGACTTCAAACTCTTATGTTTGTTTTGTGAAAAAAATTTAATAGCTTTTGAAATAGGATATCAAATTTTTGTAAAGTTATTGTGTTAAAATGATAAGGTATCAATGGACGTGACAACTAGCTTGAACGTTAAAATTAGCATCATTAACCAAAAACAAACGACTTCATTTTCGGTAAATAATTATTGGACTTCAACCCCACCGGAATAAGGAGAAACAAAAAACAAGTACCTAACGCCGAATCGACGAAACATAATAGGTAATGCGTATTTGCCGAACAATGACTTTGTCCTTTTTGGTAATTATATTATCAAGGCTCTGCATGTTTATATCTAAATGCGATCCAACATTAACAGTAGACTGCAGGAAGGTGATGAGTTGCGATTTGGTTGAATGTATTGTCAGATTTCTATTATTAAGGCTCTAACGTAATGAAGTAAAACTATTGTGTACAGTTTAACTAATAGTAAAAAATGCGATTATTCAGGTTTTAAGCGGCGCTACTCAGAAGCGGAATACGGCAGTTTTTTTTCCGTAAGACGATTGGAAATCCATGCCCAATGTTTTCTACTTGTCCTTACTGAACTCACAGCATTTTTGGATGTTTCTATCGAAGAGCTGATTGATTAATTCGTTACTTTGTGACAGTACGTTTTAACAAAAAAAATACTTATTTACTTTGCTAACTGACACTACGTAGGCTGAAAAGTTTTTGATCTAGCTACTTAAAACACATTTTTTTTTTTGTAAAATTCGACTTTATTCATCAATATAGTCTCCTTCAAGGGCGATACAATTAGTTCAACGCTTTTCTAGCATTTCTATAGCTTTCTTGTAGAAGGATTTATCTTTGCCTTCAAAATAGGCCTCAGTTTCGGTGATAACTTCTTCACTGGAGACAAATCTCTTTCCTGCGAGCATTTTTTTTGAGATTTGAGAATAGATAATAATCGCTGGGGATCAACTCTGGAGGATGCGGTGGATGAGGAAGCAATTCGAACTTCAATTTATGCAGTTTTGCCATCGTAACTATTGACTTGTGACACGGTGCATTGTCTTGATGAAGAGCACTTTTTCCTTGTTCATTTGGGACGGTTTCTTTGAAATTTCTGCCTTCAAACGCACCAATAACTTTATATAATATTCGTTACTGATGGGTTTTTCCCTTCTCAGCATAATCGATGAAGATTATTCCATGTGTATTCCAAAATTCAGAGGCCACAACCTTCCCAGCCGACTGTCGTTGTCTTTGGTCGCTACGGGCGGCTTTCACCGGCTGCTGTCCACTCAACTGACGGACGGCCGGTGATTCCAGTGTGTAGTGGTGGATTCATGTTTTATCCATTGTCACATGTCGCTTGAAAAAATCCTTTTTATTGCGCTTAAACACGTCCAAACAGCGCTCAGAATCATCAACACGTTGTTGTTTTTGGTCTACTGTGAGCAAACGCGGTACCCATTTCGAACAGAGCCTCATGCCCAAATATTCATGCAAAATATGACCAACACGTTCTTTTGATATCTTTAGGGTGTCAGCTATCTCACACAATTTCACTTTTACGGTCATCCAAAACAATTTTGTGGCTTTTTTTTGTTTTTTTTTTCGGTGTAACCACCTAAATTGTAACTTGTAAACTAATGGTCGAAATGTCATGAAATTTTAACACGTATCGTTTGAAAGTTGGTACTTCCTAGAAATCATATGAATTTTTTGAAAAGGGCGACATCTATGTGTCAAGACCAACAACTTTTCAGCCCACGTGTTATTTTTGTAAAGAATTACAAACGCGTTATCGCGATTTCGTAGTACAATTACATTTTCAAACGTTTAACTAAAACAGATTAGAACCATAATATAAATTTACTAAATAGTCAAGCAGACGTCGGGAATTCCGTCATTTACCAAATTTAAAGCACCTAAGATATGCACATCCTCTCATTATATAAAAATAAATACAAAAAATCTGTTTTAGTCTTAGTTAAGCGTTTGAAAATGTGGTTGTACTACAAAATCGCGATAACGTATTTGTAAAATCTTTATAAAAATATATTTAGTGTTGGTTAAGAAAGTAAATAATTAATTGTATTGTTTCTATCATTTTTTTTTTGTTTTGTACAACTTATCGAACTAGTTTGTGTAATATTAAAAATCAGCAAATATGTTACATTTTGAAGTGTATCAGAAAAAAATATATATTCCTAACAAAGAAATCAAACACCCGATAAAAGTTAATAACAAAGATAAGAATTGCTAGTTTTAAAACATTCAAACAAAAGTTCCATTGTATTTTAAGATTGTACTTTTAAAATTAACGCTTTTCCACTGGTTAAAAATAGTGACACTACTTTCTCATTACTACACTTCGCGTAAAGGGAGACTCTTTATTCTTTGGTTGAAATGAAACGATAAGTGGTACAGTCAGTCAAGTAAGACGTGACCGCTTATATTATTGAAAAAATGTGTTTCGAGAACATTTCTTGCCATCAATGTATTCTTTGGTGTGCTAACAACGACGCAATTATCTTAGTAAGTTGTCCAATCGGCCTCCTGCATCTTCGAGGTATGCTGTCGACGAGATTTTTTGCGTACTCTGCAAATTTTTCGAATCTCGTAAGAAAACTAAATCAAAGTCCTCGGGGTTTTTTCTCCTGAGCTTTCTCTTTACAAGGAATCAAACGTTTTCAATAGTGTTGGCGTCCGGCGATTGTGAGGGCGTATCTTATCGTGGGCCCAAGCGACGCGATGTGATTTTTGCCCAGCAAAGGTTTCTTCAACGTACTTCGGAATCTGACATTATGAGTCGAATGGTCCCATGGGACATATTCAAACCTGATTATTTTAATTTTACCGCTCTTTGACTCAATTTCAGGTCCCGTAAAAACAAAGAGACGATTCGTTTTTGAGACTGTCGGAGTGACTTTGCCTACTGAGCCACATTTTGGCAAGTCGTCGACATTTTTCGTGTCATTAAAATGATTTACCTACCTTTTTAACAAATTACATCGACTTTTTAATATGTTTAGCAGCCGCGGAATATGTGTGTGTTTTTTTTATATACCAGATAAATTATTAAAGGTAATGCACCCGTGATAAATTTCGTTCAATCTACACCCCGTGGAAAATATGCTGTGGTCTAGCATCACTACTAATCATAAAGTGTGATAAATGTCTAACGTACAACACAGTATCAACAGCCAGTACACATATATCGAAGGACAATAAGGAACATTATAATGTTAACACTGAAGCTGCACTAGATAATTATAAGTTAAACAAATAAAATTAGTATGTAAAATTAATAATAAATAATTAATAAGTAACTGCTAATCTATTATTAGTTAAACTTAATATTACTAACTTGCACCATATGTTTTAATTATATAAACAAACAATTTAAAATATTTAAATTTCCCGCCACTACTACATTTAAGTGTGTGTTCTTAGTCTCTGCTGTCCAGAGTTTGGACCGTGTTTGTGTCCTGCAGAGTATTTTTTTAAAGTTTTTATCCACAGTTGTAGTAAATAATGATAAAAAATTGCATCCTGGACCGACGATAGAAGTTTCACAATTTTTCTAACCGAAATGTAATAATTACAGCGTTAGATAAAAAATTACTTGTCTATTATTTTTTTAGTAAATATATAATTGTCTTTTAAACACTAAACTTTAAATATAGTTTTGAACTAAAAAAACTTACAAGTCTCTTAATTTGTTATGACCTAAAGTAACAAATTTTTTATTTTAAGCATAGCAAGCAGCAGTTAAGGTTTTCTTGAAGCCTGAATCTATTGTTTTTGACATCTCTATTCTAGTTCTAGTTCTTATATAGGAGCACTATTTATCACTATTTTTCCACAATTGCTCTTGATACATGGAATTACCCATTTATTTCAATATATTAAACGATTTTCGTAAAATACTGGAGTACATTTATTAATATACAAAAGGTACATATGTACCGAGTAACCCATAATGAAATTTTACCAGTTAATATGTGCATAAACAGTTTTATTAGAAATCTCTATAAAAATTGAAAACTATACCTATTTTTTTGAAAAAACTTATATATTAAGAGGCCATACCATATATATATATACGAGGCTGGTTTGAAAAGTCCGTGCAAAAATTAAAAACTACTTATCTGTTTTGGGGGAAACCTTTTTCATTTTTTCGACATAGTCTCCTTTTAGGCTTATACACTTCGTCCAACGATGTTCTAGTTTGTTGATCCCTTCCGAATAATAGGATTTGTCCAAGTCTGCAAAATATCCATTAGTGTCTGCAATCACCTCCTCGTTTGAATAAAATCTTTGTCCCGTCAGCCATTTCTTCAAATTGGGGAACAAATAGTAGTCCGAGGGAGCCAAGTCTGGAGAATAGGGAGGATGTGAAACGAGTTGGAATCCTATTTCCATTAATTTTGCGACAACTGCTGAGGTGTGTGCTGGTGCGTTGTCGTGATGGAAAAGGACTTTCTTGTGGCCAATCGCGGGCGTTTTTCTTGCAGCTCGGTTTTCAAACGGTCCAATAACGATGAATAATATTCACCTGTAATAGTTTTTACCCTTTTCCAGATAGTCGATGAGGATTATCCCTTGCGAATCCCAAAAGACAGTCGCCATAACCTTTCCGGCCGAAGGAACGGTCTTCGCCTTTTTTGGTGCAGATTCCCCTTGGTAACCCATTGTTTAGATTGTTGTTTGGTCTCAGGAGTATAGTAATGTATCCATGTTTCATCCACAGTGACGAAACGACGCTTAAAGTCCTCCGGATTCTTCTGGAACAGCTGCGAACCATCCTTGCAACACTTCACACGATTCCGTTTTTGGTCAAGCGTGAGCAATCGCGGCACCCATCTTGCGGATAGCTTTCTCATGTCCAAATGTTTATGCAAAATATTATGTACCCGTTCAGTCGAGATGCCCACAGCACTAGCAATCTCACGCACCTTAACTCTTCTGTCATCCATCACCATATCATGGATTTGATCAATGATTTCTGGAGTCGTAACCTCACACGGGCCGTCCAGAACGTTCAGCGTCACTTGTGCCCATATGGCCAGTCCGAAAATTTTGAAACCACTTATAAACTGTTCTAATCGAAGGTGCAGAGTCACCATAATGTTTATCAAGCTTCTCTTTAGTCTCCTGAGGCGTTTTGCCTTTCATAAAGTAATGTTTAATCATCACACGAAATTCTTTTTCGTCCATTTCTTGAAAATCACTCGACTTCCTTGATTCACATGAATGCCAAACACAAAGAAATAGACCAATATGGCTGAAACTTGGTGTACGTTCATTCAAGAGATGCTACTAACTAAACATGACCTCGATACGCGCCCCGGTGGTGCCATCTCTCGGACTTTGTACGGACTTTTCAAACCAGCCTCGTATATATATATATATATATATATATATATATATATATATATATATATATATATATATTATATGTATGTATATATATGTATATATATGTATATCTATATATATAATATATATATATATATATATATATATATATATATATATATGTATATATATATGTATATATTAATTATGCATGACTTTTATCAACATAAAAATATAAAGAGTGCATTTATCGTTTGAAATTTGCTAGTTATATATAATAGTCCATTAGCATATTATTATTTTCTTAATAATTTTATATGGGTTTGCTTTAGTCTTGCAACCAATATTCTCATAAGTAGCGGCAACCCAAGCGAAAACGAATAGTTTTTAATACAAATTGAACTTTTACTTCATGTATAATATTAATGGTAACAGTGGCTTCTCAGATTCTTTTTCCTGAATAAATACACCTAAACAACATTTAAAATTAGAGCTATTTCAGATCTCGAAAAGAGATAAAAGCAAGTACAATTACTACTAAATGCAACGTTCAGAGATAGAAGGTAAATCATTCACAAGTACCTCCAATAATTGTTATTTTTCATAAAGTTAAAGCTTCCTAATTAACTTTCAAAAATTTTTAAATAATCGCGAAATTTCAGCGTTTAACATAGTTAAATTTCCTATTGATGGCAGTTTTTTGTTCATTTTTTATAACAAAAAATGTGTCATTTTTATATCAAATTGACGCATTCTCCATAAGACTATATATATTGTTAATTTCAATTTTTATTTAAATAAGTTTCTTAAAGAGTTTAAATTTTTCATAGAAAATTTCTAAACTAATTAATCTATCGAAGAAATCTGTACAAAATAGTTTTCCTGTTTTACGTTTAACGCCTCAACCTCCTTAATTTAATCATAAATAAAATGAATTTTTCATTTTACTTTCGATTTTGTAGGGTTAGCGTACTGTTAGAGCAGCAAACTTTTTTTTATCATATTTCTACGTCCAAAAAACTACCTGTATGCCAAAATGCAGCCTGTTAACATTTAATGAGAGCTTTTCGTGAAAATTTGCCTATGACGACTGGGCTAATTATTCTAATTGCAAATAATTATGCATCATTTGTTTATTATAACCCTTATTACTGTTATTAAAACTAAAAAAAATTATCGACAAGACTTTTACTCTCTTCCCCTAAAGCGATATTGCTCAAAAAACTAGAGGTTTCAACCCTCACATAGATATTATTTGTATACTTAATTTTAAAATTGACTTTTTACTTCGTTCGAGAGTTATCGTACCAACAGACCGACAGCCAGACAGACCAACGAAAATGGGGTGACTATATTTTTCGTGAGCTAAGGACTGTAAAACATGAAAAAAAAA